>JARBJD010000124.1:0-202307 GCA_033064195.1 Blattamonas nauphoetae | reverse complement strand
TATGTGTCGCGAATCTCTTTCTGTTGTTTTAGGCTTTTCCCGATCACCATATTGAACTGTGGTCAATGAGTAGGTCAGAAACCTGCAACTGCCACTTGCCGGAAAAACATTTTCCCGCTCCCCACTAATACTGTTTTTCCTCAATTCTGACCTCATTTCATCTCGAACCATTCTGTCTACACTTCTCATCAACCAGTATACGTGTTCCGTCGTTTCTTTCCTTTGTGATCTTGTTTCGTGCTCTCCTTGACTGTCCTGTTGAGAGACATCCAGCACCATTTTCATCATCTGGCTTTCTTCATATAAATCTATTCAGGTTTCACATGTTGAGTGGGAATTTCATGTTTTACTTTTCTTGGATTCGTACATCGATAGACACATTTCATCGTCATTCTTCATTTTTTGTCACTTTTCTCGCTTCGATCAGCTGATTACCGTAGATTATTTACTATAGATTGTTTCACCCTGCATCACCGATCTCGTCGAGTAGTGCCGTGTTCAATTGAGTAATCTGGATGTGACTGAATGGTTGAGGTGGAAGGAGAACCCGTTGAGGAGCTCTCTGAGCGAAGATCCGGCTCTGACAGCTTGCCTTCTCTGAATCAAAACCCAAAGCAAAATCTCTCGTCCCCAGCATCTAGTACAATCACGGCTATTTCCAATCTGTCAGTCCCGCACGGTTTTGGAATTCGAATCGGGCAACGATACACTATTCCATCGGACTCTGTCATCCTCATCAGAAGCGAATGCAGTGGCGTATACAAATTTCAAAGAGACGACAAAAGGAAGAAATGGAACTGCCATCAAAGAAAACAGACTGTCCGTTCCTGGTGAAAGTGAAAGGAACGGATGCTCTTCATCCACTTTCTTTGTAGCCGAACGCTTGGAATTCATCTAGGTCCTGACTCCGACATGAAAAGTAGATTCGAGGCGCTGGAAAATCCCGGACGAAGCCGAATTGGGATATCAATAGTGTCTTTGACAACTGCATTCCAATTCGTTGTGGCGAAATCGGACAATGGAATATAAACACCAGCAACCGATTCATCATGATTTCATGCATTCTGCCAAGGTGTGTGACAATGCTTTCGATTCTCAATTGACTCTTTGGTTTGATCATATTGTATATGTGCGACTCCATTGACACGTCATTGGTCGTTGTACTTATGATTCTCTGATTGTTGTGAATAACAGTAAGGTCACGAAAGATTGATGCCGAATGTTTGAGTCCAACGAATATGAATATCCTCTCATTCATGTACGATCAACCGTACTAGTTGTCTTCCAATTATTGACTTTAAGCCTTGCTGTCATTGTGAACGTAATGAATGAATCATCGATTTGACAAATGTCTTGATTTCCAGTCAATGGAATGATTTTCTCTTGTCCCTTGTAGAAGCGTGAGTTCTCTGATGGTTTCAATTCCTGAATCGATGTACTGTGCGCCCCATCATTCAGAAGGTAATTAATGTGATGTTTAGACATTAGTTCCTGTTGTATTTGACCAATATCATCTCTTATACTTGATTGATCCAGTTGTATTTCCAGTCAATGATGATGCTCCAGTTCTTTTGTTTGTCAGATGTGTTATATGCGAGTTCATTTTATCAAAATAAAAACAATATTGCTTCTTTCTTTTTCAGTTTCTTCTTCTTTGCTTTCGGCTTCAACTTTTCTTCTAGTCTCAGTATTTCCCCTCTGAGTTTATTTGCAACTGCTTTGTTTCCTTCATTCATTACTTGCTCATACTGAGCCATCTTTTCTGCATGGATTTGCTGATCCGACTTCACATCTGGGATCATCTCCACACCCGTCTGTGCTACCTTCGAAATAAGTGGTCCAACGAAGGGAATGAGATTCAGAAATGGAGCTCAACTCTGAGTATGTTTTTGCCAACTGCTGCTAATTTTGATAACCAACCTGGTGCCATTTATGTAAAAATAAAAATATTCGAATACTAGTGAATTATTATCCTTTGAATTGAATTTTAGAATTTGACGATTGAGGTATGTCATCCTTGGAATAGCGTGCATTTCGCGGTGGTTCATACTCAATCATCTGTGGTTGTTGTGCTCGATAGATTGCTTTGTTTTGCTGGTACACATCCATCATTCCGCCCAAGCCATAGAGTATTCCTCCTGCTGTTTGTCCAAACTTGTTGTTCGTCTGTGAGAGAAGTCCACCACCAACCTGAAGCAGTGATGGAGCTAGAGGTTTGATGAAGTGAAAGAAGTATTTGTCGATATTTTTGAGTTTGTAGAAACTTTCGGGTGCCATTTACGGAAAAAAGTAAAAGACAATTCATTAATTTTTCTTACAAGGAATAGCTTTCGTCAGAGAAATGCCATAATTCAGAATAGTGTTGTATGCTTCATTTAAGGCTATGCTCATGTCATTTCCACCAACAAGGATCTTGAAAATGGCTCGAAAGATTGGGAGTTTATTCAGACATTAGCACTTGTCAGATAAATCATCAATTCGATCACCACATCATTGATTCCAGTGAGTGTAGCAATACGTGCATAAAATAACTTTGGTTCGTGATCACTTTCTTTGATGGTTCAATCAGGTTATTCAGTAGTTTCTTTTCACAAGCAAACGCCTTCTTGTATCGAATAGTAGTTGATCTTTGAATGCTGAAATATTAGATGTGTATTCTCTCAGTGGAATAGAACGACTTTGGATTGGTGCTGAAGGATAGATCTCTAGTGGTGGTGGATCATATGTACCTGGAACATTCTCTAGTTCAACATTAGCGCCATGTTCATTTCAGGGTTAGAGTCCTGAGACCCTTCAGGTAGATGTTGACCCCGAAGGATCTCAATCGCTCAAATGTTGGTTGGGATCCAGCTCCAGAATTGGCGGTTCGAGATCTGTCTTCAAGCTTCTTCATTTTCGTTTCCCTCTTGAATTTTCATGTCAAGACAACTCTCGCAGCCTACCCTTTTATAATTTATCAACCGCGGCGGAATGAAAAGAACAAACCCACAGATTCATCGGACGATTCTGACGTCGATGAATCTCATCTTATTGCGATGAGTGAGACAGTTCAACAAACTCATCGCTCTGCTGCTGAACGTCATGCACATCTGTATCCTGATTGGGTTCTACGCGAAGAGTTTTGGAACAAGATGGAAACCAAACATTCCAACACACCGACGGCGGAATCATATGGGCGATTCTGAATGAAAGCTTGATTTACACTAATGTGCGTCATTTTTGATTCGGTCACTTTTGCACACTTTTATCACAGAACAAGTTCAAAAGAGATAAATGATGGAAAACGGTGTCAAAGCTCATTCTGTGTGAAAGAACCAACACAGGGACATCTATTGGAAAATAACCGAAAAGTTCTGGAGGTCATATTCAACAGACTTGATAAGATTAGTCTTGGAAATTTCAGATACTGTCCGGACGATGCGGTTTGTGATAAATTGTGAAGGAAAAACGAGCAAGAGGAATTGTAGCAGTGGGAGGAAGATCGAAAGTGTGAGTCAGATTTGACAGTCTACAATGAGAAAATGCTGAAACCAGAGGAGAAATTGAGCGAAAACAGTCCAAAACAATATATTATACGATTCTTGAGTGATCCTTATGGCTCCTGAGATTTGATTTGCGACGAGACAAAAAAGTGCTGAGTTTCTGCACATGAGAACAAAAAACGATGCATTCTATCGGATCCACATCCAACACGCTGGTTGAGATTGGTCAGATCATCTACTATAATAATCAAAGAAATTTGGATGGTGAGGAGGTGCCTGAACTTTGAATCGGAAAGATATGATGCGAGAATGAAAAAAGTTAAAAATCAAACCTTTACGATGTCGAAAGTGGCTGGACCTGTGAACTGGGAGGATTTCTGGGAGATCCTCAACTTTATGACGAAAGACGCTTGCAAGTTTTGATTTAGAATCGCCCATATGTCTCATTTGCAGCAAGCATCATCGATTTCTCACTTCACCTCGAGGTCAATTCATCACCGTGCCCTCATCCAAAGGCCTTAAAAGTGTTCGAGGACACTTGTGCGGCTCCCTCGACCAGATCAAGGTTCGATCCGAGATCATAGACACACTCAAGTCAGACTAGTAAATTTCAAGACGATAACTGAATTCATTTCACCTTGAATTTAAAATACTGAGAGTTCTTTTAGAAATAACATCAGAGTAACAATTAAATGAGAAATGGTTCACATGAAGGGTTTGGGATCTAAAAATCTTGGGATCCTTGTGATCCAACTCTAACCCTGTTTATTTCGATCTTCGAGTTTTGACCTTCCCTGAGTTGATCCTTTATTGTCGATGATGACGTTGTTGGTGATTGATGTTGGAACGGAAGAAGAACTTGTGTGTTTCGTAAATTGACAACTTAGAATTGGTTGCATCACTTTCTATAACAATAAATGAATTGATTTTATAATGATTCCATTTCTTTCTCCAAATAAGCGAATCAGCATATTCCAGCATATATCCTGTTTGGTATTGACCCACATCTCTTGTTCGATATGCTTCAGATGTCAGTTGATTCAAAAGTGTTGAGATGTTTGCTGAATAACGACCAAGGAAAGTTTGCAAATCTTCTGTTTTGTGATGATTTCGAAACTGTGGATGAATTTGTTCCTTAAACGCTTTTCTTGCTTTCGTTCTCTGATGATCTGGATTTGAACTGATGAACCTTCAACATAGTCTTCAAGCCATTTGTCCCACATCTTGGATGCTATTTTAGACTGAATTGAATTGAAAACCATAGTGTCAACACTCCTTTCCCAGGTTCGGCTGGAGTCTCTCGACTTGCACGATACACCTTCAAAACATTCGTCATAAAGTCACCAACTTTCTTCATTGTTGCATATGGTTGTTGTGCTCGTTGTGCTTGCATGTCTTGGTAGTTGACTTCGCGATAGTTTGCAGGCAAAGCATACTCCCACTCTTGAGGAAGTTGTTGTGTGCCGCTTTGATTCTTCTTCCATGATCTTGACGAAATGATGAATATGGGTTTGTCTTCGCATATCTGGTGTTGGATTCATTGAATAGGACGTCTCGACTTCAGGTCGACTGTTGTATGATGCAAGTATAAAACCATTCACTGCAACCAGATCTCCATTGTCTCTGTCGTAGACCATCACATCAGTAACTTTTCCATGTTTCTCCATTTCCACCTCAGTTTTGTCCAGTCCTTTCAATGTATTCTAACGCTGATGGAACACTACTGAGTGCAGAATTGAATTTGGTGCGAATGTCATCATCAGCATAGATTCTTTTCATTGCATCCATTGTCCCCTGCTCTTCTTTCAGTTTCGGTACTTGGATTATGCTTTTCTTGCTTTTTGGTATACAATCTTTGCGACATCTGTGTTTTCATATAAAATTAAAAATCCAAAAGTATATTTTAATTAGAGTTCAATCACAAATGAACAAATCGAATATGAAACCCAACCAGAGGTTTCGCGGAGGTGGAACCCTTGTCTCTAACAGCATACGTGAATGCAAAACTGAGTGAAGCATCAAATAGAAATGTTTCTCATGAGTACAATCTCAGATTCATCCAGACCTAAATTTCATCGCAACAGTGTCAATGTCCTTGTTGGAAACAGTGGGAAGCCATTCAATGCTCTTCGAGAGTTGCCAAGCTCCAGAATGTTCAGGTCAGAAATGAACTCTTTCACCTCTTTGACTTCGTCACTGATTAGAACTTTAATCCGACATTCGATAAATTCAAACCAATACTGAATGTTCCTTATGTGAAAGTTAAATATGAAGATGCACTTCCATTTCTGTTGGAACTCTCTGAATCAATGGCAGTTTATAAAGAAATTATTGACAATCTCTGGCAAAACAAGATAACAGATGAATGCTGAGATGAACTATTTGACTCACTTTGCATTGATGACTTCTCAGTCAAGAATCTCCAAACGATTATCCTCCTGATGATTGTCGTTGAATCCTTAGTGAACGATGAACATCCTAAAATAGAATGACAATGATGGACTTACTGCTGGTGAATCGACAATTCACATTCTTTCTGACAATGCATGGCTCTTCAGTGTGTCAGCAGACATGAAGTCGAACATTGATTCGATGTGGATCTTTGGAGGATTCAACAAAGAACGAATCAGTCGAGTATATCCTCAGTTGAACTCACCGACTGACATTCGACAATTAAGGACTGTCTATCAACGGAATCAGAAATGTGAAGCAGTTCTTCTTCGATTGAATACAGATGGAGTCGTACTCAATGAAATAAACAAAGAGGGACGAATCAGAAGGGTCAGAGAACTCTTGTATCAGGTTTCCAATAGTGTCTGTCAGCGTCGAATTGATTCTTCAATGTCTGATAATCTTTGATCAATCGATAGTGAATTAGGAGTAGTGGAAGCATCAACATATCGTTTCCTCAGTGCAATCTCACCTCTTATTTTTGTTATTCTGTATCCATCAATTTGAATCATCCTATTCAGCTTCTGTGTTGTGTACTCATTCAGTTCTTTTCTATTCTTCTCCAAGTATCTCTGAAAGTCGTGGATGTTTGTGAACTCTGTATGCTCAGGATCAAACGGTTCTAATATTGTCAGTGATGTCATTTGAATGAAATAAAAGATCTGAAACAATTTCGAAACTACACCAAATTAAATTTAGTAATGACCTCTAGAGTTAAGTCGTCAATTGACTCAGCATGAAACTTCGTGTGTTGGATCGGAACGTACACTATTTTTGGTAGACATGTGAGACCATTCAGTAGAGTAGCTACGACATTACCGTGTTTGTATTCGATGAATTTCCCCACAAATTGAAACTGTCTTCGCTTCTTCTGAAATTTGGCAGTCTTGTCCAAATCAAGATGAATCAACAGAATGTTTCCTGGTTTGTATTTCCATAACATCTGTGTTGTCTGCTGTCTTTGGATGTTCTTCAATGGTAATTCACAACTGGAGATGTACAATGCTTCGACTTCACAATTGTTTTGTGCCTGCTGTGGAGTGAATGAATTCCAGTACGCTCGATGTGGAGTCACGTTGTAATAGTTCACCATCTGATTCATCGTTGAATGATTGGCCATCTGTGTTGAATTGTCTTGGAATCCATCTCTGATTGTCAGACCTCGAACACGTAAGACATTTCAAGCAGAAACTGAGATCGATAGAACTCAGTTCGGGATTTTAGGACTGAGATCAGTGACTTATTTTGGCGTATCAACATTTTTCTCATTTTAACTCGATTTTGTAAAAGTATGAGTCGAGAAAAGCATCGATGATCGGATAAGGATTGCATGAACGGAAAAAATGGTTTAGTGATAATAGTACTTGTTGAAAGAGTGGGAGGCGTGATTCGTGTTTTAAAATGGGGCACTTCGATAATGAGAGAGTGGGAGATGGCGAGTATGGTGATCTGCTCAGCCAAAACAGACTGAAGAGAGAAGAGAGAGGAAAAAAGAGAACCGAGAGCGTAGAAGAGAAGAAGATCATGATGAACGGAAGATCGGAAGGAAGAGATAGATTCATTCTGGTCACATCGCAGACGAACCACGAAGTTGGGATGAACAACTTGACCTTTCTCACACGGATCATCAGCTCCAGCTTCATTCTGTACAAGTCCATGTTCTCCTTCGACAGCAGCATACATGTTTATTGAAGAAACGCGGAGGGAAGCTCGTGCGATTTGGTTTTGACGTAAGTCAGTTTGAACGTCACGCCGAGGATGTCAGTCCCACTCACAACAGAATGTTTTCGTTCCATGTCTCGCATGAGAGAACACACTCCTTCATCTTCCTCAGCTCCGTGTCATGAACTTCACTCTTCCACAACTTGGTTGAGACGAGATGAGAGGACAAGGAGAAGGAAGAGCGGCGATCAGGGAAATTGGTGCAATCGGGGCAGATGGACCAACAGATCCGAATTTTGGAGGAGAGTATACACTAGATTCGGAAGGTCGAAAGAGAAGTGAGCCACAGCACGAGAAAGAATCAGAGAGTAACATCAAGGTAGGCCAGAGATCGAGTGTCGAGGATCGACCTGATGGATTATAGAATAAAACGAAAAATAAGAAGAAGAATTAATGAAAGAACAGATCTTCTGTGTCAAAATAGGACTGATGATTGTGATCAAGGAAATCTCGAAGATAAACAAACTATTTCTTAGCGAAAGACAACCTGCGGAATCTATCACTCGAACAGTGCAGATATCGACAAGAATAGGCCAATAAGATCCTCAGTGTCGGAATGTGCAATTATTTCGAAATTTGAGCACTAGAAACAAACTGAGATCAAAAGCTGAGATCGATAGGATCGGTATCACAGGTCTGCTGATTGTTCTGATCACTCGATCGACAATTCTAATGTGATTTGTGAATGGTGAGCTTGTGAAATACGTGCTGACTTTCTGATGCTTGAAAAACTCTGATGCTTCAATACAAGTCCATGCTGCTTCACCATCACCACGAATGTTGTTGACGTTAACTCCACGATGGTTAATCAGATCATTGATTGCAGTCTTGACATTCTTCCATGATTTATCTAATACAGGAATTACTACCAAGTATTTGGTGTTTATGTTGATGGCAAATAGGTAGATCTGCAGTACCGTTTTCGACGTTGGTGATCGGAGAAAAACGAGATCAATTTCCATGATCAAACTTGGGAGAAAGTACGGTCGATCACAATTCTGTGGAACCTTTCTGTCAGCTGTCTTTTCTGAATCTCCAGTGATGTCTTTGGACATGAATTGCATCTTTGATCGAAAGGGATACTGTATTTTCTCTGTTGTTCTCTGAATTGTTGGTTGGTCAATCTTCATCGCATCACCTCCTTTTTCTCTCAGGATTTATCTTTGGATGTGCAGAATCCCATCTATGAGTATGTTCATCGTACCAGTCCTGAAATGATCGTCCACCAAATGGGATTTGTTTGTGGAGTCAGAATGAAGTCAAGATCATCGTTCGAAATAGTTCTGTTAATTGAGGTTCGAACAAATGTGTCTCTGTTCATTTTATTTGAATCCAGCATGTGTGAGGTAATAAAGTGTTCCATTTGCTTTGATTATTCAAGATTGAGTTCTCTGCTTTGATTTGTTCATCATCTGAATCGTTTCTTTGTTGATGGTCAAACATTCCTTTCATTTGTTCCAACTTATTGAGGACTTGCTGTGTCGTAGGTTCGAAGAGCTCATCATCTTAGAACCTCCACTCCTTCATTGGAAATTTAAATTCTGAACCAATCGATTTCAAGTTTCTCTTCTGTCTAGGAATGACTGAGACAGTGGTGGTTGAACTCTCTTTGGTTGGGATTTGAATTGGTGTTGCCTCTGCAGGACATCGAACCATTGGTGGAAAAGTCACATCGCGATGGTGTTGTTGATATGCTTTGTATGCTTGTTCGCAGTGTTTCATACCAATTTTTGATCCTGATGGTGGATGAGGAGAAATGATTAAACAGGATGGAGATAGATCAGATTTCGATTGAGTGTCTTGTTTGCATTGTTCAAATCTGGGAGTTTCTTCTTCTATCTCGCACTAGCTTCCATCACTTGTTTCATCCTAGTGGGATTTGTCGTCCGTCTCTTGCTCTTTCAGTTCATTTGATCGATGCGGCCTTGTTGGATGTGTATCGGAATGCTCTGCAACATGCACAAATCACATGTCTTGGATTCCAAATTCGTTGTCCAGTTCACTCTCGAAACAGGCTCTGGTTCTGTCCGCCCTTCATTTGGTACTTTCTCCGCTTCTGTTCGTCCTCCGCACATCTCGGACATTGTCTCACATCACCACATCATTCCTAGCGTCTGCTCAGCGATCGGTGCGCTGACTTCACAATCTCTTCGATCTCTGGAATAATGAATCCAGGTGAGTTCAGTTGGAGTCAATATCGAGGCGAACTAGAGAGTAACAATGCTCACAGTGTAATAAACGAAACACAAATACAGTTCTTCATCTCTGATTTTGACGCCTTCGCTTTTGGATCCACGGAATGAGTTCTTTCGATATCCATTGAATCGATCTCAGTGATGAGAGGATAGGTTAAATGGAAGTGTGATGAAAAGAATGAACAGTAGTCATCATCAATCATCGTTAATGAAGAAGAAGGTTGACTTCGATTTCCCAGGGAAGGATGTTTCGTTGTTCGGTGGATCTCTGTCTTAGGTGGGAACATGATCTCAATGACAACGACTCAAGGTGATGGCAAGAGGATGAATGGAGAACAAACACGATGAAGAAAACACAAAAATGGGACGAAGTGGATGAATGAGGACCTGTCAGAGCATAAGATGACAGATGTTGCTGGTGAAAATCTCGGAGTTCGGACTGACTAAGTGTTGTGATGAGTCATCCAAAGGTTCGATCGCATCATCAAGTCCTGGATGAGTGAATGATCATGAATCAACACGACCTGCACCTCTCATGTCATGTATCAACTCACCGCTGTAGTGGAACTTTTTCAGCCGAGTTTGAAGACAAAGGAAGGGAGAGTAAAATCGACGCGGCTCATTCCACGTGTCGAAAGTCAATCTCAGCTGCTTCCCTTTGCTCTTCTTAAGTTGGCTTTCACGTGTAAATCTCATGCATCCTTTGATTTCGCGAATCAGCCTTTGATCCTCCTTCTACTCCTCCTGTCGTCATCTTTCACTGTCGATTCTCCGGCTCCTTCTCTTTTCTATCCTCCGTTGTTGCTGTCCTCTTTTGATCTGCCAGTTCAGATTGAAGTCGACGGATTGGTGGTGTTGCAGATTCTGGAAATCATTTGGGGTGAGACTGTGGGTCCACGTTGCCCGCAACCGATCGATCCATTTGCTTGACTTCGACTGGTGAGTTTTTTCAGATTGATTGCCTGGTGAAAGAGATCATTCTCATCATGTGGATGAAGAATGGTCAATATCTGCCCATATCCCAAGGGATGTGAATCCCCAGTACCCTGTTTCCAGAAGCCGTCTTTTTACCCAAAACCCGTATATTTCAGAAACTGTCTCAAAATTGTTGTTTCTGATTATCCTTTCACTGTAAAATTGTTTTCATCAGCTTTTTGTGAAATGTAATCAATCGAAAAGAATCGAGAAAAATTCGGGACGATAATATCTTCTTGGACTGTCTTGGTGATCAACCCTGAATTTTGTTGTGGGTGCTCCTCCTCAACCAGTCATCATTTAGAGCTCCTGTTTTCACAGAAGTGATAACATGATGAAATTAATCATTTTCAATCCTTTTTGTCTTTTATACCAACTCCAAATTTCCCAGTTTCCAAACAAAAAGTGGAGGATCATTGGTTTTCTGCAAAATTTCGAGTCTATCGAAACTTTTTAAAACTCGTCATTTAGATGATAGCTGGACCATCTTTGAATGTTATTTCCACAATTTGTTCGACATTTTATCGAAGTTAGGAAAACTTGCATTTTGAAATGAGAGACTGAAAACAGGATTGAAAATGATTAATTTCATCATGTTATCACTTCTTGTGAAAACAGGAGCTCTAAATGATGACTGGTTGAGGAGGAGCACCCACAACAAAATTCAGGGTTGATCACCAAGACAGTCCAAGAAGATATTATCGTCCCGAATTTTTTTCTCGATTCTTTTTCGATTGATTACATTTCACAAAAAAGCTGATGAAAAACAATTTTGCAGTGAAAGGATAATCAGAAACAACAATTTTGAGACAGTTTCTGAAATATACGGGTTTTGGTAAAAAGACGGCTTATGGAAACAGGGTAGTGGTTGAGAACTGCCTCAACCTTTTTGAAGATCGCCTCAAAAAACTTACCAAAGTCCGTGCGCATATAGAAAAGTAGTTTTCAGTGGGCAATCAATCTGAAAAGCTGCACAGTGAAGTGAAGGAGATGGATGATCGGATGCGGGCAATGTGGATGCGAGCAAGACACTGGGCAGAATGGGCTTTGGAATATGGAATCTGCGAAGTCTGGACATTCGAAAGGGGAGACGAAAAGAGAAGCAAAACGGAGGATAGAAAGAAGGAGAGGAGAATCGAAAGTGAAAGATGACGACAGGAGGAGTAGAAGGAGGATCAAAGGCTGATTCGCGAAATTCAAAGGATGCATGAGATTGACACGGCCGAAAGCCAACTTAAGAAGAGCAAAGGGAAGCATGAGATTGACTTTCTCGACACGTGGAATGAGCCAGTCGATTTTACTCTCCTTCCTTTTGTCTTCAAACTCGGCTGAAAAGTTCCACTACAGCGAGATGAGCAAGATATGCATGACATGTGAATGTGCAGGTGTGTTGATTCATGATCATTCACTCATCCAGATTATGATGCGATCGAACCTTTGTTTCATCACAACACTTTCAGTCCCGAACTCGAGATTCTTACCGAGGTGCATCTGTCGTCTTATGCTCTGACAGGTCCTCATTCATCCACTTCGTCCCATTTTGTGTTTCTTCATCGTGTTTGTTCTCCATTCATCCTCTTGCCATCACCTTGAGTCGTTGTCATTGAGATCATGTTCCCACCTAAGACAGAGATCCACCGAACAACGAAACATCCTTCCCTGGGAAATCGAAGTCAACCTTCTTCACATTAACGATGATTGATGATGACTACTGTTCATTCTTTTCATCACACTTCCATTTAACCTATCCTCTCATCACTGAGATCGATTCAATGGATATCGAAAGAACTCATTCCGTGGATCCAAAAGCGAAGGCGTCCAAAATCAGAGATGAAGAACTGTATTTGTGTTTCGTTTATTACACTGTGAGCATTGTTACTCTCTCTAGTTCGCCTCGATATTGACTCCAACTGAACTCACCTGGATTCATTATTCCAGAGATCGAAGAGATTGTGAAGTCAGCGCACCGATCGCTGAGCAGACGCTAGGAATGATGTGGTGATGTGAGACAATGTCCGAGATGTGCGGAGGACGAACAGAAGCGGAGAAAGTACCAAATGAAGGGCGGACAGAACCAGAGCCTGTTTCGAGAGAGTGAACTGGACAACGAATTTGGAATCCAAGACATGTGATTTGTGCATGTTGCAGAGCATTCCGATACACATCCAACAAGGCCGCATCGATCAAATGAACTGAAAGAGCAAGAGACGGACGACAAATCCCACTAGGATGAAACAAGTGATGGAAGCTAGTGCGAGATAGAAGAAGAAACTCCCAGATTTGAACAATGCAAACAAGACACTCAATCGAAATCTGATCTATCTCCATCCTGTTTAATCATTTCTCTCATCCACCATCAGGATCAAAATTGGTATGAAACACTGCGAACAAGCATACAAAGCATATCAACAACACCATCGCGATGTGACTTTTCCACCAATGGTTCGATGTCCTGCAGAGGCAACACCAATTCAAATCCCAACCAAAGAGAGGTTCAACCACCACTGTCTCCAGTCATTCCTAGACAGAAGAGAAACTTGAAATCGATTGGTTCAGAATTTAAATTTCCAATGAAGGAGTGGAGGTTCTAAGATGATGAGCTCTTCAGACCTACGACACAGCAAGTCCTCAATAAGTTGGAACAAATGAAAGGAATGTTTGACCATCAACAAAGAAACGATTCAGATGATGAACAAATCAAAGCAGAGAACTCAATCTTGAATAATCAAAAGCAAATGGAACACTTTATTACCTCACACATGCTGGATTCAAATAAAATGAACAGAGACACATTTGTTCGAACCTCAATTAACAGAACTATTTCGAACGATGATCTTGACTTCATTCTGACTCACACAAAACAAATCCCATTTGGTGGACGATCATTTCAGGACTGGTACGATGAACATACTCATAGATGGGATTCTGCATCCAAGATAAATCCTGAGAGAAAAGGAGGTGATGCGATGAAGATTGACCAACCAACAATTCAGAGAACAACAGAGAAAATACAGTATCCCTTTCGATCAAAGATGCAATTCATGTCCAAAGACATCACTGGAGATTCAGAAAGACAGCTGACAGAAAGGTTCCACAGAATTGTGATCGACCGTACTTTTCTCCCAAGTTTGGATCATGGGAAATTGATCTCGTTTTCTCCGATCACCAACGTCGAAAACGGTACTGCAGATCTACCTATTTGCCATCAACATAAACACCAAATACTTGGTAGTAATTCCTGTATTAGATAAATCATGGAAGAATGTCAAGACTGCAATCAATGATCTGATTAACCATCGTGGAGTTAACGTCAACAACATTCGTGGTGATGGTGAAGCAGCATGGACTTGTATTGAAGCATCAGAGTTTTCAAGCATCAGAAAGTCAGCACGTATTTCACAAGCTCACCATTCACAAATCACATTAGAATTGTCGATCGAGTGATCAGAACAATCAGCAGACCTGTGATACCGATCCTATCGATCTCAGCTTTTTTGATCTCAGTTTGTTTCTAGTGCTCAAATTTCGAAATAATTGCACATTCCGACACTGAGGATCTTATTGGCCTATTCTTGTCGATATCTGCACTGTTCGAGTGATAGATTCCGCAGGTTGTCTTTCGCTAAGAAATAGTTTGTTTATCTTCGAGATTTCCTCCCTTGATCACAATCATCAGTCCTATTTTGACACAGAAGATCTGTTCTTTCATTAATTCTTCTTATTTTTTCGTTTTATTCTCTATAATCCATCAGGTCGATCCTCGACACTCGATCTCTGGCCTACCTTGATGTTACTCTCTGATTCTTTCGTGCTGTGGCTCACTTCTCTTTTCGACCTTCCGAATCTAGTGTATACTCTCCTCCAAAATTCGGATCTGTTGGTCCATCTGCCCCGATTGCACCAATTTCCCCGATCGCCGCTCTTCCTTCTCCTTGTCCTCTCATCTCGTCTCAACCAAGTTATGGAAGCGATGAAGTTCATGACATGCACGGAGCTGAGGAAGATGAAGGAGTGTGTTCTCTCATGCGAGACATGGAACGAAAACATTCTGTTGTGAGTGGGACTGACATCCTCGGCGTGACGTTCAAACTGACTTACGTCAAAACCAACAAATCGCACGAGCTTCCCTCCGCGTTTCTTCAATAAACATGTATGCTGCTGTCGAAGGAGAACATGGACTTGTACAGAATGAAGCTGGAGCTGATGATCCGTGTGAGAAAGGTCAAGTTGTTCATCCCAACTTCGTGGTTCGTCTGCGATGTGACCAGAATGAATCTATCTCTTCCTTCCGATCTTCCGTTCATCATGATCTTCTTCTCTTCTACGCTCTCGGTTCTCTTTTTTCCTCTCTCTTCTCTCTTCAGTCTGTTTTGGCTGAGCAGATCACCATACTCGCCATCTCCCACTCTCTCATTATCGAAGTGCCCCATTTTAAAACACGAATCACGCCTCCCACTCTTTCAACAAGTACTATTATCACTAAACCATTTTTTCCGTTCATGCAATCCTTATCCGATCATCGATGCTTTTCTCGACTCATACTTTTACAAAATCGAGTTAAAATGAGAAAAATGTTGATACGCCAAAATAAGTCACTGATCTCAGTCCCAAAATCCCGAACTGAGTTCTATCGATCTCAGTTTCTGCTTGAAATGTCTTACGTGTTCGAGGTCTGACAATCAGAGATGGATTCCAAGACAATTCAACACAGATGGCCAATCATTCAACGATGAATCAGATGGTGAACTATTACAACGTGACTCCACATCGAGCGTACTGGAATTCATTCACTCCACAGCAGGCACAAAACAATTGTGAAGTCGAAGCATTGTACATCTCCAGTTGTGAATTACCATTGAAGAACATCCAAAGACAGCAGACAACACAGATGTTATGGAAATACAAACCAGGAAACATTCTGTTGATTCATCTTGATTTGGACAAGACTGTTGCCAAATTTCAGAAGAAGCGAAGACAGTTTCAATTTGTGGGGAAATTCATCGAATACAAACACGGTAATGTCGTAGCTACTCTACTGAATGGTCTCACATGTCTACCAAAAATAGTGTACGTTCCGATCCAACACACGAAGTTTCATGCTGAGTCAATTGACGACTTAACTCTAGAGGTCATTACTAAATTTAATTTGGTGTAGTTTCGAAATTGTTTCAGATCTTTTTATTTCATTCAAATGACATCACTGACAATATTAGAACCGTTTGATCCTGAGCATACAGAGTTCACAAACATCCACGACTTTCAGAGATACTTGGAGAAGAATAGAAAAGAACTGAATGAGTACACAACACAGAAGCTGAATAGGATGATTCAAATTGATGGATACAGAATAACAAAAATAAGAGGTGAGATTGCACTGAGGAAACGATATGTTGATGCTTCCACTACTCCTAATTCACTATCGATTGATCAAAGATTATCAGACATTGAAGAATCAATTCGGACGCTGACAGACACTATTGGAAACCTGATACAAGAGTTCTCTGACCCTTCTGATTCGTCCCTCTTTGTTTATTTCATTGAGTACGACTCCATCTGTATTCAATCGAAGAAGAACTGCTTCACATTTCTGATTCCGTTGATAGACAGTCCTTAATTGTCGAATGTCAGTCGGTGAGTTCAACCGAGGATATACTCGACTGATTCGTTCTTTGTTGAATCCTCCAAAGATCCACATCGAATCAATGTTCGACTTCATGTCTGCTGACACACTGAAGAGCTCATGCATTGTCAGAAAGAATGTGAATTTCGGTTGTCGATTCACCAGCAGTAAGTCCATCATTGTCATTCTATTTTAGGATGTTCATCGTTCACCAAGGATTCAACGACAATCATCAGGGAGGATAATCGTTTGGAGATTCTTGACTGAGAAGTCATCAATGCAAAGTGAGTCAAATAGTTCATCTCAGCATTCATCTGTTATCTTGTTTTGCCAGAGATTGTCAATAATTTCTTTATAAACTGCCATTGATTCAGAGAGTTCCAACAGAAATGGAAGTGCATCTTCATATTTAACTTTCACATAAGGAACATTCAGTATTGGTTTGAATTTATCGAATGTCGGATTAAAGTTCTAATCAGTGACGAAGTCAAAGAGGTGAAAGAGTTCATTTCTGACCTGAACATTCTGGAGCTTGGCAACTTCTCGAAGAGCATTGAATGGCTTCCCACTTCCTCTGTTTCCAACAAGGACATTGACACTGTTGCGATGAAATTTAGGTCTGGATGAATCTGAGATTGTACTTCATGAGAAACATTTCTATTTGATGCTTCACTCAGTTTTGCATTCACGTATGCTGTTAGAGACAAGGGTTCCACCCTCCGCGAAACCTCTGGTTAAGCCATATTCGATTTGTTCATTTGTGATTGAACTCTAATTAAAATATACTTTTGGATTTTTTAATTTTATATGAAAACACAGATGTCGCAAAGATTGTATACCAAAAAAAGCAAGAAAAGCATAATCCAAGTACCGAAACTGAAAGAAGAGCAGGGGACAATGGATGCAATGAAAAGAATCTATGCTGATGATGACATTCGCACCAAATTCAATTCTGCACTCAGTAGTGTTCCATCAGCGTTAGAATACATTGAAAGGACTGGACAAAACTGGAGTGTGGAAATGGAGAAACATGGAAAAGTTACTGATGTGATGGTCTACGACAGAGACAATGGAGATCTGGTTGCAGTGAATGGTTTTATACTTGCATCATACAACAGTCGACCTGAAGTCGAGACGTCCTATTCAATGAATCCAACACCAGATATGCGAAGACAAACTCCATATTCATCATTTCGTCAAGATCATGGAAGAAGAATCAAAGCGGCACACAACAACTTCCTCAAGAGTGGGGAGTATGCTTTGCCTGCAAACTATCGCGAAGTCAACTACCAAGACATGCAAGCACAACGAGCACAACAACCATATGCAACAATGAAGAAAGCTGTTGGTGACTTTATGACGAATGTTTTGAAGGTGTATCGTGCAAGTCGAGAGACTCCAGCCGAACCTGGGAAAGGAGTGTTGGACACTATGGTTTTCAATTCAATTCAGTCTAAAATAGCATCCAAGATGTGGGACAAATGGCTTGAAGACTATGTTGAAGGTTTCATCAGTTCAAATCCAGATCATCAGAGAACGAAAGCAAGAAAAGCGTTTAAGGAACAAATTCATCCACAGTTTCTCGAAATCATCACAAAAACAGAAGATTTGCAAACTTTCCTTGGTCGTTATTCAGCAAACATCTCAACACTTTTGAATCAACTGACATCTGAAGCATATCGAACAAGAGATGTGGGTCAATACCAAACAGGATATATGCTGGAATATGCTCGATTCGCTTATTTGGAGAAAGAAATGGAATCATTATAAAAATCAATTCATTTATTGTTATAGAAAGTGATGCAACCAATTCTAAGTTGTCAATTTACGAAACACACAAGTTCTTCTTCCGTTCCAACATCAATCACCAACAACGTCATCATCGACAATAAAGGATCAACTCAGGGAAGGTCAAAACTCGAAGATCGAAATAAACAGGGGTTAGAGTTGGATCACAAGGATCCCAAGATTTTTAGATCCCAAAACCCTTCATGTGAACCATTTCTCATTTAATTGTTACTCTGATGTTATTTCTAAAAGAACTCTCAGTATTTTAAATTCAAGGTGAAATGAATTCAGTTATCGTCTTGAAATTTACTAGTCTGACTTGAGTGTGTCTATGATCTCGGATCGAACCTTGATCTGGTCGAGGGAGCCGCACAAGTGTCCTCGAACACTTTTTAAGGCCTTTGGATGTGAGGGCACGGTGATGAATTGACCTCGAGGTGAAGTGAGAAATCGATGATGCTTGCTGCAAATGAGACATATGGGCGATTCTAAATCAAAACTTGCAAGCGTCTCCCTTTCGTCATAAAGTTGAGGATCTCCCAGAAATCCTCCCAGTTCACAGGTCCAGCCACTTTCGACATCGTAAAGGTTTGATTTTTTAACTTTTTTTCATTCTCGCATCATATCTTTCCGATTCAAAGTTCAGGCACCTCCTCACCATCCAAATTTCTTTGATTATTATAGTAGATGATCTGACCAATCTCAACCAGCGTGTTGGATGTGGATCCGATAGAATGCATCGTTTTTTGTTCTCATGTGCAGAAACTCAGCACTTTTTTGTCTCGTCGCAAATCAAATCTCAGGAGCCATAAGGATCACTCAAGAATCGTATAATATATTGTTTTGGACTGTTTTCGCTCAATTTCTCCTCTGGTTTCAGCATTTTCTCATTGTAGACTGTCAAATTCGACTCACACTTTTCGATCTTCCTCCCACTGCTACAATTCCTCTCTTGCTCGTTTTTCCTTCACAATTTATCACAAACCGCATCGTCCGGACAGTATCTGAAATTTCCAAGACTAATCTTATCAAGTCTGTTGAATATGACCTCCAGAACTTTTCGTGTCATTTTCTCCAATAGATGTCCCTGTGTTGGTTCTTTCACACAGAATGAGCTTTTGACACCGTTTTCCATCATTTATCTCTTTTTGAACTTGTTCTGTGATAAAAAGTGTGCAAAAGTGACCGAATCAAAAAATGACGCACATTAGTGTAAATCAAGCTTTCATTCAGAATCGCCCATATGATTCCGCCGTCGGTGTGTTGGAATGTTTGGTTTCCATCTTGTTCCAAAAACTCTTCGCGTAGAACCCAATCAGGATACAGATGTGCATGACGTTCAGCAGCAGAGCGATGAGTTTGTTGAACTGTCTCACTATCGCCATGAGATGCAACAAGATGAGATTCATCGACGTCAGAATCGTCCGATGAATCTGTGGGTTTGTTCGTTTTCATTCCGCCGCGGTTGATAAATTATAAAAGGGTAGGCTGCGAGAGTTGTCTTGACATGAAAATTCAAGAGGGAAACGAAAATGAAGAAGCTTGAAGACAGATCTCGAACCGCCAATTCTGGAGCTGGATCCCAACCAACATTTGAGCGATTGAGATCCTTCGGGGTCAACATCTACCTGAAGGGTCTCAGGACTCTAACCCCTGGAAATGAACATGGCGCTAATGTTGAACTAGAGAATGTTCCAGGTACATATGATCCACCACCACTAGAGATCTATCCTTCAGCACCAATCCAAAGTCGTTCTATTCCACTGAGAGAATACACATCTAATATTTCAGCATTCAAAGATCAACTACTATTCGGATACAAGAAGGCGTTTGCTTGTGAAAAGAAACTACTGAATAACCTGATTGAACCATCAAAGAAAGTGATCACGAACCAAAGTTATTTTTATGCACGTATTGCTACACTCACTGGAATCAATGATGTGGTGATCGAATTGGATGATTTATCTGACAAGTGCTAATGTCTGAATAAACTCCCAATCTTTCGAGCCATTTTCAAGATCCTTGTTGGTGGAAATGACATGAGCATAGCCTTAAATGAAGCATACAACACTATTCTGAATTATGGCATTTCTCTGACGAAAGCTATTCCTTGTAAGAAAAATTAATGAATTGTCTTTTACTTTTTTCCGTAAATGGCACCCGAAAGTTTCTACAAACTCAAAAATATCGACAAATACTTCTTTCACTTCATCAAACCTCTAGCTCCATCACTGCTTCAGGTTGGTGGTGGACTTCTCTCACAGACGAACAACAAGTTTGGACAAACAGCAGGAGGAATACTCTATGGCTTGGGCGGAATGATGGATGTGTACCAGCAAAACAAAGCAATCTATCGAGCACAACAACCACAGATGATTGAGTATGAACCACCGCGAAATGCACGCTATTCCAAGGATGACATACCTCAATCGTCAAATTCTAAAATTCAATTCAAAGGATAATAATTCACTAGTATTCGAATATTTTTATTTTTACATAAATGGCACCAGGTTGGTTATCAAAATTAGCAGCAGTTGGCAAAAACATACTCAGAGTTGGAGCTCCATTTCTGAATCTCATTCCCTTCGTTGGACCACTTATTTCGAAGGTAGCACAGACGGGTGTGGAGATGATCCCAGATGTGAAGTCGGATCAGCAAATCCATGCAGAAAAGATGGCTCAGTATGAGCAAGTAATGAATGAAGGAAACAAAGCAGTTGCAAATAAACTCAGAGGGGAAATACTGAGACTAGAAGAAAAGTTGAAGCCGAAAGCAAAGAAGAAGAAACTGAAAAAGAAAGAAGCAATATTGTTTTTTATTTTTGATAAAATGAACTCGCATATAACACATCTGACAAACAAAAGAACTGGAGCATCATCATTGACTGGAAATACAACTGGATCAATCAAGTATACAAGAGATGATATTGGTCAAATACAACAGGAACTAATGTCTAAACATCACATTAATTACCTTCTGAATGATGGGGCGCACAGTACATCGATTCAGGAATTGAAACCATCAGAGAACTCACGCTTCTACAAGGGACAAGAGAAAATCATTCCATTGACTGGAAATCAAGACATTTGTCAAATCGATGATTCATTCATTACGTTCACAATGACAGCAAGGCTTAAAGTCAATAATTGGAAGACAACTAGTACGGTTGGATCGTACATGAATGAGAGGATATTCATATTCGTTGGACTCAAACATTCGGCATCAATCTTTCGTGACCTTACTGTTATTCACAACAATCAGAGAATCATAAGTACAACGACCAATGACGTGTCAATGGAGTCGCACATATACAATATGATCAAACCAAAGAGTCAATTGGAGAATCGAAAGCATTGTCACACACCTTGGCAGAATGCATGAAATCATGATGAATCGGTTGCTGGTGTTTATATTCCATTGTCCGATTTCGCCACAACGAATTGGAATGCAGTTGTCAAAGACACTATTGATATCCCAATTCGGCTTCGTCCGGGATTTTTCCAGCGCCTCGAATCTACTTTTCATGTCGGGAGTCAGGACCTAGATGAATTCCAAGCGTTCGGCTACAAAGAAAGTGGATGAAGAGCATCCGTTCCTTTCACTTTCACCAGGAACGGACAGTCTGTTTTCTTGATGGCAGTTCCATTTCTTCCTTTTTTGTCGTCTTCTTTTGAAATTTGTATACGCCACTGCATTCGCTTCTGATGAGGATGACAGAGTCCGATGGAATAGTGTATCGTTGCCCGATTCGAATTCCAAAACCGTGCGGGACTGACAGATTGGAAATAGCCGTGATTGTACTAGATGCTGGGGACGAGAGATTTTGCTTTGGGTTTTGATTCAGAGAAAAGGCAAGCTGTCAGAGCCGGATTCGCTCAGAGAGCTCCTCAACGGGTTCTCCTTCCACCTCAACCATTCAGTCACATCCAGATTACTCAATTGAACACGGCACTACTCGACGAGATCGGTGATGTGCAGGGGTGAAACAATCTATAGTAAATAATCTACGGTAATCAGCTGATCGAAGCGAGAAAAAGTGACAAAAAATGTGAAGAATGACGATGAAATGTGTCTATCGATGTACGAATCCAAGAAAAGTAAAAAAACATGAAATTCCCACTAACATGTGAAACCTGAATAGATTTATATGAAGAAAGCCAGATGATGAAAAATGGTGCTGGATGTCTCTCAACAGGACAGTCAAGTGAGAGCACGAAACAAGATCACAAAGGAAAGAAACGACGGAACACGTATACTGGTTGATGAGAAGTGTAGACAGAATGGTTCGAGATGAAATGAGGTCAGAATTGAGGAAAAACAGTATTAGTGGGGAGCGGGAAAATGTTTTTCCGGCAAGTGGCAGTTGCAGGTTTCTGACCTACTCATTGACCACAGTTCAATATGGTGATCGGGAAAAGCCTAAAACAACAGAAAGAGATTCGCGACACATACCGTGAGAAGCAATCCATCAGGAAGACAGCCATCGCCTGCAAGTGCGGAACGAAAACGGTTCAAAAGTATGTCGACACGATCGTGATTCGACACCAGTCCTCGACGTTGCGGAAGAAAGTAAAATCAAAGCTTATTAGCCCCTCCCTAATTGCAAGAGCAAAAAGTATAGTAAATCTCGAAACGATCCACACCTGGACGGAGCTCAAAGCTCGACTTCGATACAAGGGCTGCCTTCGCCACTTCATTTGTGGGCTAAAGGCAGCAGGTGTGAAATTGAAAAACCACAGATATGCTCCTGCATTCAAAGAGGTACATGTGACGAAGCGAAGAACTTGGGCCAAGGAAATGGTAAAGCAGCAAATGAAGACAGACCCTTTTTTGTTTGATGATGAAAAATCGTTCCGTTCAGTAGGCGCAAGGAAGTTGAACAGAAGCCTCCATGATGCAAAAACGCCCGCCAAAGAAATGCCAAGCCCTGTCCGACCGTTCACTTGTGGGGTTTGGGCTGCAATCGGGGTTGACTTCAAAACCGATATCGTCTTCAAAACAACGAGGAAAGGAATCAAGAATGTTAAATGGAGAAAACCGGGTATTACTTTCCGACAATGCCCCACGGCACAAGTCGAAAGTCGCGATCAACGCATTGAAAGTGGCAGTGATCGGATGTACAAGGGTGGAAGGCAATACAAAACGAAAGAAGAGTTAAAGGAAGCAATTGAGCAGACCTGGAAAGAGCTTGATCAGGAAACTATCAACCGGTTTTGTCGTTCGTTCGGGAGTAGGGTGGGTGAGCTGATCAGCAAGGATGGTCAGCTGACAAATTATTAGAGTTCAATGCATTGATTCCGGTGTGGTCGATGTTCCGGTTAATGATCTTCAACCCACTCTTTTTGTATTTTTGATCTCCAGCTCGATACCAACCCAAGGTCACTTTCTCGTTTCATCAAGGTCTCTGTAACACACTTATTTTTGAAACAAAGTTTGAAAGAAGTGAACAAGGTTGGTTTTGTCCTCCGAAACATGTCAGATTGGGATGGTGCGGTTATTTCGCCGGACCTTCGAAATGGAATCAACCCACAATCACAGTTATCCAGACATGATTCAAAAAAGAATGCCTTCTCGAGCATTCATGCTAACACACATTCTCAACAGTCATTGAGCTCAAATTGATGCTACAGCCCCCACAATCGTATCAAATGACTTGGACGTTGTGGTGTGTATTACCTTTCAGTGATGACCTTGTCTTGGATGTTGACGTAGGATTTCGCACTGGACTCTATCCTCAAGGGAAAACCCGAGAATGTCAAAAACAACCGAGAATATTGTCCGATTTTCCCATTTTTGTCCCCGTCGGTTGCCCATCACTCCAGACCCCAATAATTTTGGGTCCCAGCTTTTTCTGGAAGGACATCGACATGATGTCATGAATCGATTGAGGTAGAAATTGAACCTCCAAAATAGGACACCGGGCCAGGGTGCCTATTTTGGAACTTATTTTTGACCCCATTTTTTACCATAAAAAATAGTGGTCCTTAACATTTAAGCATAGGAAAGCGAACTTCAATACCACTTTTCTCCACGCGTGTTCAATATTTTTCTTTCTCGTTTGATTTATGGTGGTTTGGGATGGTTTTCTCTCGAAATCACATTTTTTTGAAAAATGAAAAATCCTGGGGGGACCTGGGTGAAAATTCAGAATGAAAAACTGAGTTCCCTGTATAATAAGCAAAGGATCCAAAATATATGTTTTGATCATATCTCCACAACCAGACATAGGTCGGACATGAAGTTTTCACCAGACTGTTAGGATTTTTGATATTGGACTCATATCATCTTCAACTTTCATCGAAAGGATGATGTCATTGCCACAATCGTCATGAAGTGATCATTTTAGCGAAAAAGTGGTTCTTTGATAGGCTCCCCGGGCCCGGGATCCTATTTTGGAGGTTCGGTTTCTCCCTCAATCGATTCCCGAAGTTGAGATGTGAACATGGAAAAAAACATTCCTTAAATTTGTGGATTTCCTCACACTTCGTGGATTTCGTGCGCACTGTACTTGTTTTCTCCGAAGTGCAAATCGATATGTCCTTTCGACAACGGTCCTTTTGAGTTCAGTCAGACTTCTAATCCCATCGATGGGCCGGTTAGTTCGTAGAATCGCTGAATAAAGAGCAAAAATCCTGTCGACCTTTTTTTCGAGTGGAAAGGTTCAAAGAAACGACAGGAGTTGGAAACAGTGAAAATGTTGTCCATTGTCCGACCATCACTTCCATTGTTCAATTTATCGAAAGCAAAAGATGACATGCGAGTGTTCTGTGGGCGGTGAACGCTGCACACGAAGGATGGGCAAGTTTACGTTTCCTTAAAATCGCCAAGAAAAACTGTATCGGTCAAACTAAGATAAATCTAAAAAAGTGAGAATTCAATTCCCTGGGGAAGCGGAGAAAACCTCAAAAGACTGTATATCGCAGGAATCCACACATTTTTTTGTAAACTTTTTCAGCTCGAATCTCCACCACCAGATATCCGTTTTAAACCAAATAAAAAGCATTTTTATCGTGAATATATCGAAACAAGACTCAGAACAACTAAAGGGTTTTTCCAAAGCAATTGTTTGGGCGAGAAAAACAACGATTTTTCACATCTTCACAAATACCACCGCATCCTGGCATTCTGTATCCGGGCAATATCCGCCTCGGAACTAAGTTGTTGCATCGTGGTTCAATCCGATCTCCCGTCCTATTCCTTCCCAGACCTCCCCATCAAGAATGCTCTGAGCATTCCGGGAGGTCTATTGCTCTTCGTTACCCTATGATTCGTCACCTCCTCTGTCACTTCTGATGTCCACCTCAGCAGTATCGAGTCCGATGTCAGCATCTCTAACTCCCTCTTCACCTGTGCAGAATCTCAATCTGGCACTATCAGATTAATCATCATGCCGGACTGACTTGCCTTCTGAACCACGCGTGAAATGAGTGGAACAAGGGGAACGCATATATCACCTGTTCCTTTGTCCATTCTTGGAGGAGGGCGTTTGTGCCCACTGCCTCCGATTCGTACTGCAAACTCCAATACCGCGTCACCTTTCTGTTGTGAAGTGAAGCGAATGCATCGACTGTTGGATATGTCTTGAGTCTGTTTATAAGATTGTTGAATACCTGGTCTTTTGGAGAGTAATTTGTTGCATCTCTCATTCGTGAAAGTCGATCGGCCACGACGTTTTCTGTCCCAGGGATGTGCTCCGACCACAGCCGACATTTGTTCTCAGATGAGAGATCGAACAGCTTCTTGAACTGATCGAGTATTGTGATCGCTGCGCTTCTTCTGTTGATGTTGTGGACAACTGTCGTATTGTCCGAGAGGATCAACACGTCGTCCCGCTCCAGAATAAACCCTCTCTTCAATCCTTGCCCGAATCCTAAAGTTACCGTCTCTGCTATATCACCTCCTTGTCTCCTCTCATCCAAACCACCCCAAACCCCAAAGTTGTCAACTTGTCCGTCACACGTCGAGTGTTTGCACGTGCGTCGGTCTCACTGTCTCCAAAGATTATGGAGTCGTCCAGATACGCCATCAGAGGGAAGATGGGCCTGAACTCCGCAACAATTGGACAAAAGAACTGAGTAAAAATTTGTGGAGCCGTTGTTAACCCAAAACATAGGGTCATCTGAATGTAGGCTTGACCGTCCACCAAGAATCCGAAGAATGGTATCGCGTCCCTGTGAAGTGGGACGTGGAGGTATGCGTGTCTGATGTCCACCGTGCACATTCAACACTTTTCTGTGAGAAGTTGTGAGACGGTTTGATTGCTCTTCATATTGAAATGTAATTTTTGTACTAAGTCGAACCCGAATCCACCGTTTGTCGATGGGCCATTCTCCCACTCGTTTGTGAGGCCTTCTCGGATTATCCTACCCCATCCATACCTCACTCATTCTCCCCAGAAGTGGCTTCATCCTCGGTCCCTCTTCCCTCTCCGCGTTCGCCCTTGCATCGTTGATGTATTTTTGTTGTCTCGCCACCGATTCTCTTTCAGCGGGTATCATCGCTGGTTTTGGCCTTATTTTTCAAATAAATAGGATCATTTAGTCGTTGATCCTTTTGACGATTTCCCCCGCTTTCTGGGTCATAAAATAAACCGTACGCCTAGACTCTCGTTCTGACAAATCGAGACACGCAGACCCGGCTCCCGTCTTCTCGAGGTTGAACACTTCTGTCTCGACGTCCCTGAGACTGAGATCCAGTGCCAGAGGGTTGCGCTCAACCTCATCCGCTCCCACATCATGGTACTGCTAAATACTTTTCCCGACAATCTTCATTCTGTCCTTCAGATCCTCACATGCCACGAAATCGTCTTCTGGAACTGTCGACCATTGTTCTGGAATGGTGCGGAGGTCCATCTCCTTCCTCCCTCTGGGGCAGGTGAGACTGACCGATGCTGATCCTGGATTTCGAATAGTGACTGGCTGCCCCACCAGGACCCCTGCTGGGAACCACGTTTCCTCAGGAGGAGTGATCCCGAGCAAATCAGCGGAGTTGATGCCCAAGATCTCAACTGTTCGGAGACGAGGAGTTGTTGCTTATCGTCATTCCGGAGAGCAGTCAGGAGCTTAACAAGCTCTCCTTTCATATCGGCTGGTTCACGTAGGCTGGGGTGCATCTGCTCCGATGAGTGATGATCTACAATCTTTGAATGAACTTCCGACATTGATAACACGGATTAAAAAGAGAAACAAGTGACTGATCTGCGTCATTAACTCAAGGACCGTTATTTTTCCACTATTAGTGGGTTATTTCATTGATTTAGAGGCATGGCTGACCGGTACTGACCGGTCAGTTTTCATCGAAAAGCACTGACGGTAACTGACAGGAGAAATTCCGGAACCCCTAATCCGGAATTACCATTTATCCGAAGCGGATTCACCGAAAACTGCATTTCGAATCGATAACGTGAGTATCCGTGATCTGTCTTCGGATTAGGAAAAATGTATTATTTTCACTTCTATTCATCTCTTGCTAACTTATTTTTGGACATTTTTACCAGCTACGAGTACAAAAGGCTATTATGGGTTGATCTTCGACATTTTTCCAACTCTCCCACAAGTTGAGGTAACACAGTGAGTCCGGCCTTCGTTCAATGAACGAATCGTCGTATGGACAATGGTTCAGTGTGTTTTCATTTCCAAATGAGTATTTTTCAGAGTTAGATGGGAATACTATCTTTGAATACCAGGAAGGAACTGAGAAACAATATTATTCCTTATGTTGTAACTCCTATTCCTCCGATGGCTTCTCTTCTTCCAGTCTTTTCTCATCCTCTTCCGTTCACACACGTTCTTCTTCTTCTTCTTCTTCCTTTTCGCAGTTGAGTTTTCCGTCGTCTTCCTTCTGCCTCCCTCCATCCTCGTGGTGCATCGAAAGAACAACTACTTGTCCCATCTGTCATGACCGGGGGTTGGATTTGGATCCGGGTGATCCGACCATTTTTGAACTGACCTCGGAGTTCGTTGTTTTAAGTGCATTATTTCATTTCTCTTTTTTTATTTCCGAACAGAAATCTCGAAAAAAATGACTTGTGTGAAATGAGTACTAATCATTCGTCGATTCGTCAGATTCAGTTTGAGATTCACTTGAATCATCTGGTACCATCGTTCTTCTGGCGTTTCTCCGCTTCAACTTTGCCAAAGCCTTTGCATTTCTTTCGAGAATGATTTCATCGATCTCCTCCACCGAGAGAATCGATGGGGTGATGAGGTACAGTCGTGCTTCTATCTGAAGGTGTTGAATGCTCATTCTCTTTCTATCAGGACTTTTTGTTGAGGATATGGTTTTGAGGATGAGATGAAGAGAGAGAACACTTCGGTCTGTTTTGTAATCTGGATCTGTCAAGAAATGATTAAGGATTGCTGGAGGAGAAAGAAATGTATCTTTGTTTCGAATTTGATAAACTGCTTTAATATGGTGCCAATGTGCAAGACAGTGAGGATGATATCGTCGTGGAACAAATCTCTTATACTTTGTGAAGAAGGAGGAAACAATTCCGTCGGTCAGTTCAGTGTTTGGTCGATGGAGGAAATGGTGTGTGAGAAAAGTCAACTCAGATGTATCATCTGGCTGATTAAACCGCTCGATGAGTCGACTTCGAAGTGTCCCGGCCATCTCAAGACATTCTACGGCAATCTGGTCAATGTAGCCTTCGAAATTGTGTTTGTTGTTTTCATTCATGACCTTGATCAACTCGAGTTTGACATCCTCCAATGTGAGGGAAGAGAGACATCTTTACAGATTGTTGATGGCTTCCGTCGCTTCGGCAAGTGACAATTCATTTTTCTGAAGAATCATTGAAATTGGCTCTGTTCGATTTAGTAATAGCAGGATCCGTCTCCTCTTGAAGAACTTCCGTGATTACAGAATGATAGGTCGACCATCTAGTTTTGATCGGTTTCGATAATTTCTTTGGGGGAAGATTGTGTGAGGTGAGACATCGTTGAAAGTCCTTCTGTCTTGAGTCCGACTTTGTGATCCTGTGAGTATATGCGATTGAATCGTGTTGGAGCATTCTTGTTTCCGGATGTCGATTTGAATCGAAAGTATCCCTTAAGGAGAGCTGTAATCGATGAGCTCCACAATGAACGTGTATGATTGTTTCATTCTTTCCCTTTGCGAATGAAATGAATCCGCTTTGATGTCCCACCATAGACAGGTCTCCATCTGTCGAGATAGAAATGATCTGGTCAAAGGAAATTCCATTGTGGGTGAGGATCGATTCAACTGCTAAAAAGAGTTGAATTCCACGACATCCTTCCTCCATATCCCACCATCTCAGAAGTAGTGTTTGCTGTTGGTCCGTTTTCAACAAAAAACGGAGATTCACACATAGAACTGAAGTGGACGAACAATCGGTTGAAGTGTCCAACATCAGACTTAAAGGTGTTGTGGATGATATCGACTCCATTGATTTCCGATGATAGATCTCGTCCATCACTTCAGCCGTTTGCCAAAATAGCTTGAAGTCCGCGTATTCGGACGGGTTGACAAAATGAGGGTTGCGGGTGGAGTTCAGCAGATTTGTCTGTGCTTTGAATGATTGAACAGCCAGACAGTTCTTTGCTATCGAATGAACAGCGCGTACTTGATTCGGCCTGTGAACGAGTATTCTCGATCGATCTTCTTTCGCTGGAGCTCTGATTGTGCCGTCCACGTTTCTCTCCCAAAGGCCCACAGCCTGCTGGTGTGTCTATGTTCAAATGGGCATATAGTTGAGATGTGGCAAATGCAACACAGGATTCCATCATCTTGGATGAAAAAGGCTGATTTCCCATCTGAATTGGTGGTTTTTGGTTTGGCGATCCACTTCTAGAATCTTTCGCTGTGGCGATAAAGGCTGTTGCATTCTTGAGGTAGCATATCTTTCTGGCCGTTTTCGTCACTCCGCACATTGACTTCGAACCACTACTTATTCACACTTCTTTTCAGGAAACAGAACTCTCAACTGAATTCTATTCGTCCTGTACAGAAGAATGCCTTCGCATTTGTTGCCGTCAACTTTGAATTCGCCCTCCTGCATTCGTTGGTGACATTGCGGTTCCGCTTCAAAACAGTTTGAACATCATTCAGGAGAAAAACACAGAAATTGACATTCTTAACCCTAATCAGGGGAGATGCCATAACCATCTTCTGGATTTAGCGTGGAACGACGCCAAAAAGTGTGCTCCTCACATCACAATCCTTCTCGAAACACTCAGACATTGCTCTCGATCATTTCTATCAACTCAATCTGCCTCATTGGGTTCGAAACCACCATCGTTTTCTCCAACCATATGGCTGGACGAAACCAATCAATTCTCGTGGTTCGTTCGGAATTATCATCAATTTGACACGATCTTCGTTGAGGAGGAACAGTTCTTCTCAGAACTTCACGAACTACTCAAAATCACACAAGTTTATCCGCTCCTCAAACAAACTATTTCAACAATTATGCAGATCTCTCTCACTTTCACCCAAACGTTGGTAAGATACAGGAACCATCGTTGTGGATTGTCTCTTCCTTCGTTTTTTGTGTAACACTGCACAATCTCTGATGCTCCTTGCATTTGCACTCACGAAGCAAGGGAGGGATTCCTCCTGTGATCAAATCTCAATTCTCCCACATCACCAAGTCAACGAATACTCATTTTTGCCCATTGTTCTCGATGATGACGAACCTGGGCCAACTGACACTATCGAGCTCTCAGACGATTCAGAAGAACTATCGGAAGTGGAGAGACGAGGGAGAGTACGAATGAGCCAAGAGAAAAGACAAAAACGAACCCAACGTGAAAAATAAGTATCCTCAGAAGTCTTCCCAAGAATGGTAGCTGAAAAAAGTCCACACTCAACCAATACGGATCAAGGAGAATCCCACAGTCCCGATTCCGGTGTTGGAATTGAAAATGATAAGTGCTACCAAAACCCAATAACTTTTCCACCACTCCCTCCAGTCTCAAATCTCTTCGAACCGCCACTATTTTTGAATGGACAACTGCCCATCACCTTATTCACTCATCTCAAACTAAAAGAGTCAAATGAGGTTAAGCAAATCGTCTTTCCGAAATTCCCTCTCCCTTCAAATCTCAACAAGAACAATCACTCAACCAATTCGAAAAATTGTCCGGCTCGGCAAATCGGAACTCAGCCCCTATTTCCAGGTATTATTTCTAGAATTGTATGGAGGTTCTCAGAAGAAAGATCGATGCTCAGTTCTCTTTTTCTCTTTAATCTTCGCCTAATAGCTTTTCACGCTTTTAAATCATCAAATAAGTGAAAAATGAAGTGAAAGAGAATTCATTTTCCTTCTCTGTCTCAGAAAACTTCAGACTTGTCACCTGTTCCACACTCTCTTTCTCACATTCCACTGGGACTGATTCTTTGGTCAATGGTGGCGCCAAGACTTTTGGAGGGCGGAAAAGTTATTCGAGAGTCAGTGGATGCGTTTTTCTCGTTGTTTTGACGATCGTTTTGTGATCGTGAGCGAAGTGTGGAGTTTTGTGGAAGATAGTTGTTTTTCATTACGAATCACAGGTGCTGACGACGATTCCGAACGATTTTGAGGGTTGAAATTGGATTGCCGTCCTCTGCTGGTTATAGTCTGTGGTGTTTCCATCGGCTCATTTTCTTTGGCTATGGTCATCCCTTTCTTTCTTTTTTCTGTCAAATTGGCATATAGTTGTTAATGGAGAATGGTAGCGTTGGGTGGATTCAGTCCGGTGTCCCTAAAAGACTTGAGAATCACCGGCCTGTGGAACACCGCCGAAAGTGCTGTCAGGTGATTTTTGAACTGGGCAAACTCATACCTGTCACATGGTTGGGTTGACGAGGTTGTGTTCGGTGGCAGCAACACGAGCATCACGTTATGTTCTTCTGCAAACTTGTGTAGTGCTTCATTTTCTCGACTCCCGTGCCCATCCATTAAGTTGATTGCCTTTTCAGTTGAATTCTTCTGTCCCCGTCTGTGATCGATTTCTGGAATGATCGACGATCGCAAAATACTCTCAAATAGAGTCTTGGTCATGTATCCTCCTTCCTGGTAATGAACGACAATGTTGTGGAGATGTAAGTCAGCAAATTCTGGCGCAGGTTTCTTCTCAGGAAAGATGAAATGTGTCGACAAAGCAGATCCATCTACGCATATCACCACAAGAAATGAGTAGATCTTAACTCGCGAATTCACAGGAGAGATTGGGTCAGCCTGTGTTGATTCCACAATGCACAGAACTTTGTTATTTACTTCAATCCGCAGGCTTGTTTCGTCCAAATTGATGAGATTTGACGGTTTGATTTCGTGGTCTTTGAGAAGGGATGTAATGAAAATCCCCCATTCCCCGAGAACTTCATGGATTGTAGCTTTGATCCTTCGAATATCCATGTACTTTGGGAAGACTAGCCGAAGTTCTGGGGTTCGATCGACAAATGAGTAAATGTAACCTTTCGTGACAACCTTAGTGGCCATTGGAGTTCCGACGAGTGTTTTTTGAACATCAGACACCTATGAATATATGATGTGAAAAGGAGACAGACTACTCCCAAGCCCATCTGAACAGTCACTGTCTTTCCATCTCGGGCCAACTGGAGAATCCCGTCTATGATCCTCAGCTCGATAGCGGCTGGAAAATTGGTGGGACGATGACACATCCCAATGTCACGATTATGTAATTCGGCGTGTCTGGCTCGACGGATCAGTCCTTCTGAGGCCAATTCTGATTCGACGATCGCTTTTTGGGTTGCAGGAGTGGTATGCCAAATTTTCAGAGCTCGTTCGACTCTATTTGGAATTTCGACGTATTCGGATGTGGCTGCGCAACTCGATTTAACCACTATCCACAGGGAGTCACAACTTTCCAGGTGTTCAGCGACAACACTGCAGCAGTCCACAACCTTCGGAGGCAGAGAGCATGCCCAGCGTTGACACCAATCACCCGGCTGACTCTAAAAACAATCCAAACATCGGAATTGACAATGACCGAGATCAATCACATCCCTGGGAAACTCAATTCGACTGCGGATTCCCTGTCAAGGCTTCATCCGCAGGCAGAATACTCATTCACACCACAGGCAATGAAAATCATTCAAACTTGCTGATTTGTCACAATCGTCCTGTAGTTGAACAGCAATTTGATCTTTGGATAAACAGAGAAGAAACAACGACATTCGAACTGTCAGAATTGAGTTTTCGACGTTTTTGGAGGCAATAGAAGGACAGAGCGAAGGCAACAGAACTTGGTGACCTTGCTCTATCAATTGGCACAATTGCAGTTTCCGAGATTGAATGTGAACGGTATTTCTCCCACATTGGGAAGATATATTCCAAATCTCGACGAAAACTACATATTGAACTTGTCCTGGCGGAACATTCGGTTGCTTTACACACTGCATTGGACGTGAATGAATTGGAATCTAATCTACCGACTGAGGTCATTTTCTGGCTTTTTTCTTTAGCGTATAGTTGTGTCACCAAACCGTCCGGTGTCACCAATCCGGCTTTTTTCTGTGAGTGACCATTTAGATCAAACTAAGAAGAAAAAAATTAGAATTATACTCCCACCCGATCCCGAGAAAACCTCAAAATACCTTTTCAGTTACGAATGTACACATTTTTTTCAACATTCTGCCCTCATTTCTCCACAACAAGCCATCAGTTTTGAATCAAACAAAATGCATTGTTATCGTAAAGATCTCGACAAAAGTTGATCAAAACATTAACAGATTTTTTTCTTCAGAAGTTTTTGTCGAGAAAAATCTGGTGTTTTTCTATTTGCCCAAATACCCAGAATTTTTTCTCCTATTTTTTGAAAAATGTTCGTTTCATCTTTAAAACGTTTCTGTGAAAAATTTCATCCAAATCGAGTCACTGGTTGTCGAGAAATTGCCAAAATGATTTATTTCATCGGGCAAAAGGGGGTATTTTGAGGTTTTCTTAGGATTGCGTGTGTGTTTAAACGTGGAATGTTAGTGTTTCTTAGTTTGACCAATATTGATTTTCCAGAAAAAGGGCCGGATTGGTGACATGGGACATATTGATGACACAACTATTCTTGTGCGTTTCATCTCGAAATAGTTGAATCAAAGTGTCGGTTCAACCGAAATGAGATGGATTTTTCAATGAGTCATCACCTAATTTCTACCATATAGTTTCACTTCATTTTTGCTCCACTTCACATTCGTCGAAAAAGAGTCAATGAGAATGATTTATTTCAATCGTTGATAAATCGATGAGGTGAAAATGAACAAAAAAAGTTCTCTCCAACAACGCACAACATATTCTCAGATGGACATTGATTTGACTCACTTTTGATCTTGTTGGCAATGAGAGAGTTGTTGGAGTGGAGAGGATCGTGGAGCTGTCCTAGATCGACCTCCACTCCAACCAATGACGTGTCAACTCTTGGCGGTGTCAACATTGGAAGCTGCTTTGGGGACTGAGTGGGATGAAGAGATTTGAATCACCAAACGAAAGCGAATCCGTGTTGTCGTTCTTCGTCTTTGCATACCATTGTAGTTGAGAATCATGTCTACCGTGTCGTTGATCTCGGTTTTGTCCAAGATATTCTGATCTTAGTCATTGACTTTGTCATGATTCTGGAATTTTGCCATCTCTTTTCCGATTGTTTTCAATTTCAGGGTCGGTTTGTGCGTCTTCTCCTGATCATGGCTCTTGCATTTTCGATTGGTTGAGAGAGAGAAAGTATGAACAATCTCATCCTGATTAGGTGGGGAATGTACAGATCTTGTTCATTTCGCTGATTTGTTTCGGTTTGCCTCTTGGAAACGCCCTGAGAGTCGATGAGTGGAGAAGAGTGAATTAAAATGTTGGAGATCTGGAACGTCCAAAATAGGAAAATTGATCTCAGGCCCAAAAAGTCCATCTGATATCAATTGATCTCAAGGTTATACTGAATTGATCTGATCAATCAGAACCCTGGTCATCACCCGTTCAGATCAAAAAAGGACGAGACAGATCCTCTTTGAATACGATCTGGAAAGATATCTGTCGGAAAACAGAGAAACGAGAATTGGTAGGGTAAATGAGAGTCATGACCGACGCGATTCGAGATGTCACCTCCATGAGACTGCGTCGGCGGGTGAGAAGGAGTTTTGAATGCATTGTTGAATGACGTCGAATGTGTGACTGTTCGAGATCTGTGACCAAATTGATGTCATTCGAGAAAAAATGGAATGAAAAGTGAATCAATTGTCAAACAGCGAATAGAGAACATCAGGAATGCACCTGATTTGCTGAAACAATAAAGAACCCAACGAGAGGGGTGAAACAAATCATGGCAAGCAGTAACACAAATTGTGCTCGGAGAAGGATCGAGGTGGATGCAGAGAAAGGGCTGATGAACATGCTGGTTTTTAATTCTCCTTATTCCATCTGAACTATCCTATTCATAAGCAACTTCCAGAAAGAAGATTTATCATGATCAATAGTGAACCCTTCACAAATCGGAAAGCACAATCACCAGATGCCGCAAACGCCGTTGTCATCCACTCCGCCTTTTATGAGGCCTCAGACACACTCCTTGAACCGAGCAGTTGGTTAATTGCCATCACTCTCGCTCGCATGGTCATCCGTGAAGAGAACTCACCCAACTATCATCCAACTGTAACACTCGATCGCGTCTCATCCTCTCCTCCATGGCTCCTCTCCACTACGTCTGAATTGTCAACAACATAACCTAATTTGGCTGGAATGTCATCCTCAAGTCAAAACAGGACGATATTGACCACAAATAATTCGATACGAGCGACTCGCTCTCAAAACTCGTTTCCTTCTCACTACATGATGATATTAGTTGAGACAAAGCTTGCAGTAGCATTTTACATCATATCCAACGCTTCCACAATTCGACTTCACTCCTCTCCACATGAATAGTTTGACTGAATCAAATCATTGTGCACGAGTGAACTGCGAGACAGCGGGAGATCTCTACGATTCTTTCTCAACAACTGGGGTACCAACCCTTCACTTCTTCCGGTGTGTTTTAACATGCTTTTGATTCAATTTAGGAAATGTACGAATACATTGTTCGATGTTGAACGAATCATCAATGGAATTAAGTCATGGGGAGGCAGCACAGCTTTGCCATCAAAATGCTCAGAAAAGAAGCGATGGTCCTTTCCGCACCCCCCTATGCCTCATCATAAAGTGGAACGAGGCAGAGCAGCTTGCTTTGTTTGTACAGAATGTGCGCGATGTGTGTGTGGAGTACACTGCCCGTTCTGTCGACGCAGCGTCGGTGTTTTCAGCGGGACCTGTCGGACTCCTCGTCGGCAGCCTTTTCACTCGGGTTCTAAATGTTGTGGTTTATCATTGGGGTGAGCAGCAGTCAGTTCGACTACTCGTCGACCGACCAACTGAGGTGTGACTCAGGCAAGATCATCTGTTCATTTTAGCACTATGACCAGACCTTAGAGATCGATCTCAAAGAACTCTATTTTTTCGATCTCTAGATATAATGCCCCTATGATTCTTTATTCTCTTCTCTCATCATGTTTAATATACCCACATAGTCACACAATTTTTCTTGAAAATTCATGATTTCATATCTGTGTCGAAAAACAACATCAATGTCTCACCACATTTTTCACCGTTGGAGCGAACATCAACACGAAAACAATGCACTCGGAAGTGCAATAAAAACCAATTATGTCACAAATAAGTTCAAATTCAGAATACATTCGGTCACTCGGCCAGACCTTGTTGATCCAGCCAATTGGAGTCAGACTGAAACTTGTCTAAGTTTGTTCTTCAACTCATGGATTCACTCGAGATGTGTTCTTTGTCAACTGCGTTAATAATTTCACTCCAGATAATCATCACTTTTTGCTTTGTTCTGAAAAGTTTTCACAACTTTGTGTGAAATGTGGGAAAATTCACTCCAAATCGATCTCAAGCCCTCTTCCTCATCTTGAGGTCAGTCGATCTCAATTTGTACCGTATTGAACTCAAGCTACTAAGGTCTGACTATGACACTAACTCGCCAATTCGATTCTCTGAAGTTTGAATCTATCCTTTCAAGCTATTTTGAAGGCAAAAAAGTTCTGAGCGAAATGGATCTTGACAAGTCATCTGCGACGTCTTTGAGGCGGCACATCAATCACGAGCAAGAAGATGTGATTGTCGCAGATATTATTTGGGATTTCCACCTTGGAAATCCCTGGACAATCAACGATCATCGAATGAGAGCTGAAAAAGAGGCAGGAGAAAACGTGAGTAGATCGTGGGCTACAGATTTTTTTGAGCGGCACAAACCAAATCTGGAGATACAAACACGATCTCTTTTCGTTGTTTCAAAAAAAATCCATACTTTATAGTCTATCAGGCAGACGAGTCACTGTATCACGCGTACGCTGATGTTGTGGATAGAGTTTTTGTCGTTCCGGCTGGAATCACTGCACTACAGAGGCTCACTGTTGATCGGAGCGATACGGCAATGACCATGTACGCAACCATGTGTCTTGATGGGTCCATTCTACGTCCCAATGGATTAGTGATGAGATTTTTTGTGACTGTCTTCGTCTTGTCTTGTTGCCCTCCATCCAATCAAAACGTATTCGAGAAAGAACCAACGAAATGAGGGAAAAGCACGAGTAAGAATGAACATTTAGAATGAGGACAACAGACAGAACGAACGAGCTGAGTGAGAAGGAGAGCTGCATTGCCAGAATTGTGCGTGACTTCTGTCTTCCTCCTCTCCACTTCCACTCCACCCTCCTCACCCAGGATACCCTCTCCATTCTCCTTCACTCGCCACACAACGACCTCACTTGTCATCGTTTATCAGACAGCTGTTTCATCACTCAATTTTTTGAATCTTATCTTCTTTCTGCTACATGAAGTGATTGTTCCAATGGAGCCCTCTCTCGTCCAAATCAATCGCAATATTCGTCTGATGTCGTGGATAGATGAATCTCATGACACACTGCATTTACTTTCCTCAATCTTTAAAAGAAGTGCCTTCCACCAACCAACACTGAATTTTGTGTGTTCTTCTCATCTTCCAATGGTCTTTCAGTCACTCCTCTCAAAAGTGGAATACGAAGACACCATCCAATTCAGTATTTGGTCTATATCCAACAATATGATCGAATGGAAGACGAATGGAGCCGAAACTTTGGGCAGAGGGGGAATATTGTTGCTATCAATGGAACAGGAAGGGCTTCTCGAAGGACTCGAACAAGAACTCCTCCACGACAGTTCAGAGGCAAATGGAAACTCAATTCGGAGCTTTTCTTGCGCGATCCTTCATTTTCTGGGAATCAACAGCTCGTAGCGTGGATCGATGACTCGACTCAGTTCACCTTCATTTCGTCATCTTCGGACATCACAATAACTGACTTTTTCGAGAAGATGATGGATGAAGTCAGGTAATGAATGAAGTATCCTTCAGCTATGCCGAAATGAGGCCAATAGATGACGATACAGATGCGATTTACGTCGTCGAACATTCAGCTCTCTTAATCTCCCCAAAATGCAACATTCTCTCCAAAATGTGCTGTCATCGCTTCTGAACAGCTGGACTTTCCATCTCCCGGTATCTGACACCAAATATCATCCTCTAATCATTGCACTCCCACCGATGGATTTCACCGATCCATCGCATTACTCCTTCGATCGCACGACTATCACCCGAACGAGACAGGGTCAAGGTGTAGATGGCTATTCTCTTTGGAGTTCTGTCCTTCTTTCCACCCCATTCTCATGTGGATAGGCTTGTCTGACCGGCACTGACCGGTCAGTTTTCACCGAAAAGTACTGACGGTCACTGACCGGAGAAATATCAGAAACCATAATCCAAAGTTACCATTTCTCCGGAGTGGAAAAATATTAAGTTGAAAAGAGAATGAGTTTCAGTGTCTTTTCTTCTAGATTTGATTTGATTATATCCTTTTTATTGTTATTCAGCTGTTTCAGATTCTTTTTCGTCTGATGACACCGATCGAACCCATACAGTCACGAACTTCAATCTCAAACAGCAGAGATGTGACAACATCTGCACCTTTGCAAAAGCTTCCCAGCTTCACACACATCAGTATCGTTTTGAGAACAAAAGAAAGGGGTTTGGGTTGGTTTTCTCCAACCTTAAAGATGAAAACACTCTCAGAAAGGATCTCCATCCAGATGGTGAATTGAAAGATATCACATCAACCAAGAAAGCGCCGGAAGTGAAAAGAAATGTGGAAAGTGAAATTTTGTCACCTTGTTTCTCAGAATCATGTTGTTTATTGTGGACGAAGGATTTGACAGACTGTCGCACTTGTGCGTTCTGTCACTGTTTACGCGACAGCAAGGGTTCCTTTTCGCTCTGATTGTGCGATTGGACAATCGTGCTGACTTTAGCGGATGGATGAGTTGGAAACAACGATGATCAAGAAATCATCTCGAAGAATGAGGGAGGGTCCCTTTCGCTGAGCTATTTTGTGTTTGTGCCATCTCAGTAAGCGAGTGCTGTGAAGCAGAATGGTGTATTTCTGTTGATAGCATCGTGTGTGTCCCGTGGAGAGGATTAAATTGGCAAGATTGTGTCGATCGTGGTGGAGGTGAGGGCAGGATCAGGAAACCAGAGAATGAGGTTTTCTCTTCGTTCTAGCAGTAAGGAGGACACTCCATTGATTGCTTGTACGCGATGTCGAAGCGGGAAATGGTGAGGTGCTCGCTTCTTTGGCTGAATGGGGACACAGACAGTGAGATTTAGTTTGCTTGAAGTTCGTCGGAAGGAGATTTGATGCTGACGGTGGTGAGAATGGAGTGGGGAGGGAGAGAGGGGAGTGAATTGAGAGGCGTTTCCATTTCGAATGTGATCTCGATCAGTCTGGTCTTCTCCTTGAAGATCATGTTAACTTTTCAGCGATATCTCTTTTGTTGGTGCCGTGTCGATGTGGTCGCTGTCGCCTCCCCTTCCGTCGTCGTTGAGCATCACTGAATCGCCACGGAGTGCAGCTTGGGGAGACATTAACAACAGAACCCATCCACCATCCAGAATCGATTGTGGTGGATGGAGTGAATGGGAAGGACGAGTCGCTGTGCTGGGTGTCGGCAAGTGAGTGTGGATCGGTGAGTGGTTTGAGTGTTCGTCTTCCCGCACAATGTGAACGGTCGCTTTTGATGAAAACCGGAACGATGAGCGAATGCACTCCGCAGCATGCTGGAAACACAATCGAGATTGCTGGAGAAGGAAAGGCTCTGTCGATTCTGGAATCCTCTCAAGTAGATTCACTCCTTTCGATGTCGTCAGAAACTGTCTCGATTGAGGATGTTGGATTCACTCAGCATTCGTTGCTGTTGAGCAGATATCGTTTAGAATCGCTGCTCATTCTTATTTAGAATGAATCAATAGAGAACCTTCCGAGATCTTTTCTGAAGAGAATTGAGAACAAAACAGAAAAAGTGATAAAGAATCATACCAAGTTCCTTTGTTCCGCAGAATAGTACAAAACGAGGCGATGATGATCTGGACAGGCACAAGGATCATGAAAGTGAGACGAATCGTACAAATAAGTGAAAAAAGGCTATCACACGGCTTCAGTACACAAATCATGACATTACTAACTGATTTCTTGCCTGTTTCCCTTAAATATTAAGTATTGTATGGAGAGGTGAGATCTTCCCCTTTGAAAAATTGTCCACTGACACTGACCGCCACTTTCGGCCGGTCAGACAAGCCTACATGTGGAGTTATCTCAATCACAATCACCATTCTCCCGAATGTCTGTATGCTTGATTCCTCTTCATTGTTTGATCAGGTGGAAGTTTCTATTTTGGTTTAATGGGCTCCAACAATCTGATTACTGCAATTAATGAAATTCTTGGACGTAATGTGAAAAGTCTGTTTTTCTCTCTTCTCAGCTTCTCAGACTCTGTCAGTCTCTGCAGCTTTGGTGATCTCTCCTTCAACACTCCATCATCTGAATCATATGAAGATTGCCACTCTGTTCTGAAAGAAGGCGATTGTGTTCGAATGGAAGTTGATCTCGACTCAACACCTCGAACAGTGCAATTCTTTGTGAATGGCTGGGCTGGAATGTGTTACATGTCAGGACTCCCTTCATCAGTGCGAATTGGCGTCTGATTCTCTCTTCATTCATTTCTTCACTTTTTCAGTTTTCTGTCGCTGGAAAAGGAACGTCATTCCGAATCAACAACATTTCTCGTCTCTCCCGACCAACGCCAATCTCAAGAGAGATGAGAGGATTCAGATGGTGAGCGTGGACGGCCGCAGCACCACGATCATTCCACCGCTCCAAAATGACCACTCGATCTCCTCTCTCCTCTTGCAAGAGTGTCAGAAATGAGAATAGGATGGAAAAATGATATTCCACACTGAAAAGGGAGTGCCTCTGTCTGCCAAAACAATGCAGTCCTTCTCGAACCGGCGATGACCCCCAATGCGTGGAATCCTCTCGCCTGCGAACAAAGGAGTCCACCGACAGATGCTGAATCAGACTCATCTCGGAGCGAGCAAGTCTTTTCAATTGTCCATCGAATGAAGGATTGGTTTGAAGAAAGAAAAGGAAGAGCTTGGAAGGACAATGACATCAGGCGAAGTGAGAAAGGATTGGAACAACAGCGCAAATGGAAGAAATGCCAGAACATCCTCTTCATGGCCACCACAATGAGGAAGAACAGCAACGAAAAGCACGACTCAACCAGCTCCAACAAATTGAGAAATCAGCACGTGTTTTGGCTGTGATCGGCTCCAAAGACTGAAGAAGAACCTGAAACGGCAGACGAACTTGGAATTTGCCGGAAGTCTTTGACCAGTTCACGGCGAACACAATGGATGCTCTCCAACCGCGGCCCGAAGCCATTCTCAACTTCAACGACACTTTCGAAGACAGAACTCGAATTTGTCGAAGGAGATTTGACTATTTCGGTTGAGATATGTGTCTCACATCTCTTCTTGGACTCTATCGTGAAGAACGAATTGCTGCCATCAAATGCAGGTTCATCACGTCCTAACATTTTGCAGCTCCATTCATCCATTCCCACACACCATTGAACCGTTCTTGATGCTCGGCTGACGATGGCCAGACATTGGAATGGTGGAAACGAGAGTGACTCGAATGTGAGCAGGAATTGGATGAATTACGAGCAGTGTCTGATCATGCAGATCATTCAGTGGAGGATCTTGATGCGGCTGAAGCGGAAATTTCAAGTGGATTGGAAATACTCACCAAAAAACTGAAGCAACACAAGAAGCATGAAGAAGAACATTTTGCCAACATGAACGCACAAATATTGACAAGCAATGAACATTGGAAAGGAACTTCGAACAATTCTTGGAGTAGGTGTGAAGACAGACTTGCCCTTAAAACACTGGGAACAACACTCAGAAAGAGCTCCAGAAACAGAGAATGTGGAAGTCAGGACTGAAGTGAACAAAGAATTGTGAGCAGAAAACATTCGGTTTGTGAGGACATTCTTCAGAAACGGGAATATTGCAGGCAGACCGCGATGAACGAGGAACGAGTCAAACTCACCGATTCTGCGACGTTCGCAGGAAGTGACAAAGACCAAACGACAGACACATTTGGAGAACCCCAAAAGAACAAAGTGAGACATCCTCGCAGGCAGATGAAGAAGAGGTGAGACTGGACATGAGGAAACAAAGCAGATGGCGGAAACGGACTGATCTTGTGAAGAAGTCACGCATCACCGAAGCACAGCAACATCACGCTCTCCATGAGGTGCTTCCCGACGGAACAGGCACTTGCGGAGCGGAGCAGGACAGAAAACGACGAGAGAATGTTATTCAATTGATATATTCGTGTGTTTATCTTGTATGTGGCAAATTCATCGTCCTTTTGTTTCGATATCATTATTTGGATGGAAACATGTCATTCTTCACTTTATTATTCGTGACAAACTGTCCACATGACTTCTTCAACGTCTACGGGATCTTAAAACTGAGAAATACTTGTTGCAATCATGACTGTCGAGAACTCATTCAGAAACGGTGTGGTGCATTGATTCATTTTGCTTCGATAATCACGAAATCTCAAATTGAGGGCATGATCAAGTTCTCTGTTGATTATCGATCTTCAATATATGAAAGTGAATCATTCTCCCTCCAATCGATTTTTGCCTTCAACCCACTTTTCCTTTGGCCCAACTCATCTCCAAACACTTCCATCGCTCAATTTCACGAATCACTTGCATTACGCCATCAACCGCACCACTATCACCCGAACGGAACATGGTCAGACTAAAATTGGACATTCTCTTTGGAGTTCCGCTCTTCTTTCTGACCCGTTCTCTTCTGGAATCGTCTCATTCACAATCACAGTTCTTTCGATTCCAGGTTTACTTGATTCATCCTCAATGTTTGATCAGATGGGTCTTTTCGTTTTGGTTTGATGGACTCGAACAATTCAATTCCAAAAACTGACGAAACTCTTGGAGGCGATGTCAAAAGTCTGTTTTTCTCTCTTCTCATCTTCTCAGACTCTGTCGGTCTCAACAGATATGGATATATCAAATTCAACACTCCTTCATCAATTTCAAGTCGATATTGTCTCTCTCGTCTGCATGAAGGCGATTGTGTTCGAATGGAAGTTGATCTTGACTCAGCACCTCGAACAGTGCAATTCTTTGTGAATGGCGAAACTGGAAGGAGTTATGTGTCAGGAATTCCTTCATCAGTACGAATTGGAGTCTGATTCTCCTTTCTCTCATTTTTCTCTTTTTCAGTTTTCTCTCTTTGGAGAAGGAACGTCATTCCGAATTGACAACATTTCTCGCCTCTCCCAACCAACACCAATCTCAGAGGGAATGAACGAAGTAAAGTGGTAAGCGTGATACACCAAGATTACCTGATCATCTCATCTCGAAAAAACCTGCACTCGCCGTCCTCTGCAAACATATTTCAGCTCCAGTCATCCGTTCACACACACCTTTGAACCGCTCTTGACGCTCGACTTTTTATTCTTGAAGTAATCTTCATGTCCTATTCAAGTTACCACGAACGAACAGAAACACACTGAAGCTGAATCATCCTCCGAATCAGGCGATGAACCTGTTGTGACGGAACTTCGAAGGGTATCTGCTCCGTTTTGTTAATTCTCTCATTTCAGCTTCCTCCGCCAAAGCCAAAAGCTGGCCCTTCGTATGGAGCGAAAATTCAGCCCAAGAAGAAGGGGATCATGTCAGGTGTATGTGTCCATCCGCTGACGAGATATTCACTCGATTTTCTCTTACTCTTTCATTATTCTCCGATTAGAACAATCAACTCATTCTTTCCTTCTTTTCTCTGAAATCTCTCCCCAATCACCCCTCGTCTTTTGTTCTCTTTCTGTGCAGGTTCTTCGGCAGTTCTTTGACAGTGCAGATTATGAACTGAAGAAGCAGAAATCCGAAACGCACTAACTCGACCATCTCGTCAACCAAGATCCTTCTCCCTGCCAATTTGCGTGTTCTCACAGGACTTTTCATCGTCTTTCTCGCCTTGGCTTGATCTGTGCAGATAATCGTCTCTTTCATTGGAATAGTGAGCTTGTCTCGTGTTCAAGACATTTCCTTCTCTTCTCACTTCATTCTTGTCAATGTTGATATCTCATCGACACTTCTTCATCGAATATAATAAAGTAGATATCCTGCTTTCATTCATTGGGTTGAAAACCGTGATCTTGAGAATTGGATCACGATACCCATTATAGGCACAAAAATTTTACGCGTAATTTTCAGAACATGGGACCATTTGAATATATCCGTGAAGCCAAAACCACCTTTCGAAAACATTCCAACACTAACAATGTCACAACCAGTTAAGAAAGACAAACCCGCAAAGACTGTTCCCGCCGATGGAGACAAGAAGACTCGCCGTCGCAAGCGCCACGAAACATACTCGAGCTACATCTACCGTGTGCTCAAGTCCGTCCACCCAGAAACTGGTATCTCCAACCGCGCCATGGCCATCATGAACTCGTTCATCAACGATATCTTCGAGCGCATCGCCACAGAAGCGTCCCGCCTCGCTCGTTACAACGGCCGTCACACGTTGACCTCCCGCGAGATCCAAACCGCTGTTCGCCTCATCCTGCCTGGTGAACTTGCTAAGCACGCTGTGAGCGAGGGAACCAAGTCCGTCACAAAGTACATGTCTGCCGATAAGTAAGGAGAGCAATCAATTATCCTTTAGATGTGTTCCTGAACACATTCTTCATTTCACGAGACCTGTCTTCGCATTTTTTGTTGCCTGAACAAGGATTTCTAATTGTATGTTTGAGAACGATACCAACAAGCCAGATCTTGGACGTGAAAGAACGATTGATTTCTCACTAGAAAATCTGCACTAGAATCTTTCAAAACTGTTGAATCCATCTGGAAACTTCAAGGATGACACAGGAAGAACCTACTGACCTCAGATTGATGAACACGACCGTTGAAAAGGGTTGATCAAAAAATGTGTGAAAACACTGATTCTTGAATGAATTGGAGGAAACTTTGGGCAGCATACACACAAACGGCACATAGTGAATCCATAACGAGTTATATAGATAGTGAGAGAGACGATGCCGGGTAATCAAAGGTGATTCAGTTTAGGTGTGTCATGATGAGGCTAAGCGGCTAAGATAAGTCTTACGACCCACTGCTGGCCTTGTTCTTTCGTCGGCAACAACAGCAGCAGCAGCAAATGATCAGAGCAACCACAGCGGCAACGACCAGAACGACGACCAGAATGATGATCCAGCCATATTTACCAAACCAGCTTCGTAAATCGGCAGGCGCACGAGAGAACGTTGGAGCAGCAACACACTTCCCATTGACCGACCAATAGCGATCAATACATCCAGCAGCCACGCAGGTTGATGTGTCGAATGTCGACGTGGCTGGCGAGCAGGGATGAGCAAAGAGTTCGTTGTCTTTGATCTGTTTGTTGCATGTTGCGCTCTGCTGGAACATCCCTTCATCGCATTTCCCAAATTCAGCCTTCACCAGCCCCACAAGCTCCTTCACGTCAGCCTCGCTCGTCGACGGTGCTCTTTTGTACAGTCTCTTCACAAGCGACGGTGTGACACGCGAGAACTCCCACAAATCGTCCTCCTTTCCTGGTTCGGTCGAATACGTGATAGTGTGAGTGAATGTCACATCTACAGTGTCACGCACAAATGGGTCGATCGGAGAATCTTCCTTCAACAGCTGCGCAACAGCAACCACATTGGAGACAGGAAACACGGAGCCTCCACTGAACTCCCCAATGTCGATGTCTGTCGGTTCTGTGTCGATTGGATAGCCACCCATGTACACCACACGACCCACCCGACGTGTTCGCGCCATTTTGATGAACAGGCCGCATGCTGACCCGCACATTCCGTCGGTGAGGATGATCGTGTTTTCGGGAGTGAAGAGAGGTGTCGTTCGTGTGAGTTGATCTTTGTTCCAGTTTTTCTTGGCTGTTGCCCAAACCACATCGTTTCCTCCGCCAAAAAGATAGCGTTTTGTGAATGCCCGCTTGTATTCTGTTCCGTTGATGTGCTTAAACGTCTTCTCGACCGGATCTTTCGACACATCGATCGGTTTGAATGTGATCGGATCAACTGGAGCAGTTGAGGTGGAGTTCATCCATTTGTGGTACATGTTGCGCCACGGAGTCACCTGATTATCGACTTGGAACGTGTGCGGGATGGCGTTCGGCCAGAGCAGTTCCATCATTTGGACGGTGAGTGTGACATCCCCTCCTCCATTCCCACGCAGATCAAGAATAAGCTTCTCGCATTTCTTCTCCACAATCTCTTTCAGTGATTGTACATACGCTTTTGCTGTATTCACTGCGTTTTGTCCAAATGATCCGATATGTAAGTATCCTGTCTTTTCCGAAGAGATGACTCCAGACGTGATGCTGGCCTCTGAAGTGACGATTGGTGTGTAATAATCCGAGTTCGATTGTGGGAGTTGTTTTGGAGATGGTTTGTCAAGGACGATGGTTCTGCTTGGGAAGAGAATATCCTGCAGGAGTTCCTCGTTCTTTTCTTTAATCTCCTCCACTGACAACTTGGGGGCTTCTTCGAACATATTAGCCTTGCTGCCCTTGATCGGGCACAACTGTTCCATATCTGTGAGCTTATTCTTTGTATTGATCAACGCGACCAGTGGGACTGTCACTGTCTTCTGTTCTCCACCTGTGAGTGTCACAATCATCTTCACTTGCTGTGTTTGTGGTTTCAACGCTCTTCGGAGAACAAACGACTCAGCGACGGCGCGGTTGAATCTATTCGTCTTTCGCTTTGCAAATGCCACGTTCTCCTCGGCCCACTCAGAAAGCACATCAAATGGCGTCTTTCCGGCATCGAAGTCGTCTGTCAGGGTCAAATTAGTGACCTTCGCTCCCACAAGATTAAACCCAAGTTTATCGTTCGAATAATCCGACAGGCCTGCGGCAGCAGTGAATTCTTGAAGAACCAAAGTGGGTGTGCTGGTTGTGTCGATTGACAGGTCGTATGGAAACGCCTGCATGATGACAGTGTCGCATGGAGCCAGAAACTGGAAATGAGCGTCTCTAGCGGAGTCAACGAGTTTGACGAGTGTTGAGTAGAATTTGTACGTTGTGTTGAGTTCTTTCAGGTCGAGAGCTTCAACAAGGGCCACAAGATCCATCTTTGAGACGCCGGCATCGACTGGTGGATCTCGCAGATGGTCCACAAACGAGTAATCATTTAACACTTGCGTCACTGTTTTTATCGTGCTTTTGGCTTCACTTTCGCTAAACTGAGGAAAAATGGATTGTAATGGAGAGCAAACTTTGATTGTGTCAAAACATTCCTCAATGATACTCAAAGGCTGGACCGTCGAGGATGGATTACAAGCTCCATACAGAAGAGTTTGCATCAAAAATAGTATTGTGCACAACATTGTGTTGATTTGGACAAGAAGTTTAAAAAACGACCCTTCATTCACGATTTTCCAGTTTCAATTGAAGATTTAGAATCACATTAGGACCACACACTGATTCATACATCCCATCCGTCTCTTTTGTCTTTGACATGGACGGTTCCTGAGTCCGAGGACCAACGAGATCATCCCTCAATAATAAGATGGCAGTTCTCTCAGATCATCTAATTCTTCGTCAAGTGGATGACTATTCCTTTCTTCGTAGACGGCCAACTATTCTTGTGTTCTATATGAAACCTGAACATGAAGGTCTCTGTTCATTGGTAAACATGCTGGCCATCCACAACAAATTCCATCTCCAAATGAGGAACACAACGGGACTCCCACAGGCATTCGATGAATCAAATGGTCTCGCAAAAATCTCGATAGGTGAAGTGATTTCCCAGCTTAATACTGGACTGCCTGGACATGAAAAGGTTTGTCTTCCCCTCCTCTCTTAACCCACTTTCCTTCTCATCTCATACTTAGAACTTTTACCGAACCATTGACAATCTTTCAACAGACAAGTACATCTTCCAAAGACTCATCGATTCTTGTGATATGTTCGATGGAAGAGATTCACTAGCAAAATATCTCAAAACAACGTTTCGTGGGATGTTTGTCCATGGAATGGTCTTTCCTAACACAAACTCAAAGCACGATAGCGAAACTTTTATTCGAATGTACCTGGGAGGAATCGTAAATCTTCCAGACATCGAGGCGACACTCACGAATGCAATTAAAACAGGCAATTCCTCCAGATTTGATACAAACAAGTACAAACAGGACATTTGTCTTGACTACATCAACCGTCGCCACCATCTATCCGCTAGCGGTCGAGCGGAGCTTCTCACACGGATCTCCCCAACAACCGACATTTTTCTGTTTGCACAGGACAAGACACTCAAGCTCGTCACTAAAAACCACAACGGATTGTTTTATTTCCTTCAGGACATCCAATCATATTGGAATGGGTATACTTTCGAGCTCTTCTCGCCCATCACAAACTCAGCACGAAACAGCGCCTCTGAAAACAGGAATCTGTATGACAATGGCTATATCCGTCGCCCACGGCAGAATTTCGTTGTTCCCACGGCTGTAACGAACCCTCTTGTGGATGTCACTTTTTCTATGGGAAGAGATCTTTTTGTCCCACAATTTTCTGGCCCACATGAAACAGACTTTGAAGAAATGCAGATAGACATTCAAACAGCTCGACAGCAATATAGGGAACATATTATCGCAAATTCCAAATCAACCATCAACCATCCACCCCCTCAACCAGTCCAAAAGAGACCATCACCTCCACCCCCTCCCCATCCCCCCTCACCCTATCCACAGCCTTACCCTCCACCACACCCTCCTATCACCCCACCCACCCCTAATCCTTTTCTGCAAATCCATCACCCTCCCAACATCCCTCCACAACCCCCTCATCGTCCGCCAGCCATCCCGTTGAACATAAATCCGGCTCATTCGCATCACCCAGCCATCAAAGTGAATCACTCATATTCCCATCCTGTCCCACAGCAACCTCCTTACACCCGTCCTCTCACTGCGACGATGCCAATCTCAACTGTCCAACACTATCCTCCCCCACCTCCACCCAACATCAATCAGACTCTGCCTCACTTCCAACAACACCCTCTCCACCCCCCAATCAATATTTCGCAAATTCCGAATTATCCTGTCGCTCAAATCACGCCAAATCAGAATCCCATCCTCGCGACGCCTCTGAATCAATCTCAGGGTCACCCGCCGGTTTATCAGCCTTCTTCACCTGTTTTGTTTCAGCAGCAGCGGATTGGTTGGAATCCGCCTCCACCACCACCACCACCATAACATGGTTTCAAAGTCGATCCGACCATTCTCTTATTATGTAGTATTGTTGATGGTCTATCGGCTATATTGTCTCTGACAATCTATCTCATTGACGATCAACATCATTTCGAATTCGGGCCTCTTATTTTCCCAAAAAAACCACAAAAAAGATAATGGATCGCTTCAAGAGACGGGTGCCTCTAAATAAAGAAAAATGAAGAAACAAATGAACTATAGCAAGTTTTATGTTATAAAACCGAACTAGTGGGGTCCTGACGGCGGTCTGGTCACATTCGGAGGTGTGAGATGTTTCGCAGACCTACTCGATCCTGATAAAGAAGAACTGAACGGTGATTGGGACGAATTACGTTGGGACGTCCTTGAATCAGCCATGGGCGACGTTTTGTCCGTTGGGGAGGTCTCCAGCAATGGAATCACGTCATCTTTGTCCGGCTGGAGAACATTGTTTGGTTGGCCTCTTTTTCCCTTCTTCTGGCCTGCAGGAGGTGTATTTTGTATGGGGAATGAAGAAGAAGGAGAAGTGGCAGGTTGAGAAGGTTGGGGAGGAGAGGTGGAATGTGGTGTGTTTGGTTGAGCGGGAGAAAACGCTCGTTCTGTCTGTGCGATATGTCGAACACTGTCCGGCACGTTATCATCATTTTGCTGCTCATTCGGCAGGATGAAGTTTCGTTCTTCGTCCCTTTGCTCATTTTCACGAGATCTGCTTCTAGACCTCCCAACGGACACGATCTCCCTGTCCTTCACTTTCTCCTCCTTCCTTCCGATCGATCCCATCCGCAGGTTCGAGTATGGATTCGCGCTGAGTGGAAACTGGCGGAAGAGCGTCTTCGTGTCGCCCTGCTCTTCCACCACAATCTCAAACCCGCAGGCCATCCCTTCCTCGTCCTCCCCGCTGCAGAACGCAACAGGATCGTAGTCGCATGGCTCGCGCACAGAAGAGCACACTGGAATCATCCAGTCACTGTGCACGCGCTCGCCTCCCTCCCTCCCCTCGCCCCCCTCCCCCAACACCCCGCCCGCGGGTCTGTCCTTCTTCTTCCTCTTCTTCACACTGTGCGAGCCAGCCAGCGCCTTCTTCATCAGAAGCGCCTTTCGCTCGTCCTCTTCCCCGCCCTCCCCTCCCTCCTTCCCCTCCACTCCCAAATTGTCCGTCGCCTTGTTCCCATCCTGCCCTTTCTCAATCGCCTCTTCCAGTTCCCTGATCTTCTTCCTTCTGTCCTCCTCTTTCGTCCTCTTCTCGTACGCCACCTTCCCGTCTCGCACAAACACACACCGCGAGGCATATGCAATCAAGTTCATGTCGTGTGTCACCATCACAAGTGTGATCCCGTTCTTGCGGTTCAGGTCAACCAGGATCTTCATCACGTTGTTCGTGTTCAGCGTGTCCAGGTCGCCCGTCGGCTCGTCCAGCAGAAGCAGACCGGGGCTGTTGGCCAGTGCTCGTGCGATGGTGCTGAGAGTAGAGGAGAGCAGGGGAAGAGTGGAGAGAAGGAGATGGGACGAGATGAAAGAAAAGACGAAGAAAACGGAATGTGTGAAGGAGGGAGAGGGAGGAAAGACAAGCAGTGCACATACACTCGCTGCTGCTCGCCGCCGGACAGCATCGACGGGTAGTGCGTCAGCCGGTCGCCCATCTGCACGCGTTCCAAAAGTTTCTTCGCTTTTTCCTTCCGACGCTTTGGGCCATACCCACGGAACGTCAGAGGCAGCTCCACGTTCTCCAGGGCGGTCATCGACGCCAGAAGGTTGAATGTTTGGAACACAAAACCACTTTGAGAAGAGAAGGGCAGGGGAGGAGATGGAGAGGATATGGGAGAGAGTATAAGAAGGGGAGGAGTAATGAAGGAAGAATAAGGCCACACAGATGCTTCAGGCGGATCGTGGCAAGCTCGTCGTCGGTTGTGCGAGGCGTGATTTCTGAGCGAGAAGAAGCCGTCACATCTTTCAAAAAAACACACGTTTCCCACACAGCGTGATTCTCCCCTTCGTCGGTTTGTCAATAGTCCCAATGATGTTCAGAAGCGTGCTCTTCCTGACGAGTGCTGTTCCACAAAAGATGAAGACGCAAACCCTCCTCCTGATGTCCCACAGATCATCACAAATTCCCCCTGATGGATTTCTAAGTTCACGCCTCTGCCGATAGTTGTCAAAGAGAGTCGAGAAACGAGAATTCATCGAATGAGAAAAACTCCGAAATCAAACCGAAGTGCTGCCACTCCTTCAACCCCAAGGAGGTACGTCTTGTGCACATTCTCGACCACAATGAACGGCTCATCTTGCGCTTCTTCTGCAGCCTTTGTTGTTTCTGCAATCATTGCATGGATGATGAGAGGAATCGAACGGCCTCTGATGAGGGTCGATCTCGAAATGCAGTTTCTCTCCATGAAAGCAGTTCTCAGTTCAACTTTCACAGTTCCTCATTCTATAGATATTTATCTGATCCAGGATGGTCCGCTTGTTCGATGTTGTATTGGAGACAAATTGGATTTCTGTTTTCTTTCCGGCCCAACCAGACAGGTTTTCAACAACTACCCGATCATCTTCACAAATGCACTGATCGTCTCGGATGGAGAAACTTGTTGCGCAACTGTTTGATGACGTTGAATTGTAAGCTGAAGCCCGAACAGAAAAAGACAGTCAACAGATGCCAGAAACTCTACTCTGCTGTCTGTACTGGAAAACTCGAAAGGAGGAAAGTCGAGGACAGGAAAAGAAGGAACAGAAAACCCACAAGAAGCTGTTCAGATGACACTTTTCGAAGATGAAATCACCACCAGATATCTCGTCATTTTGGACTTCTGATGCATTGAATCCCTTTTCAGATGATAAAGGACTCAATCACGCAATCAGTCGTCCAACTGATATCTGCTCTCAACACTGAAGTGTCACTTTTCTTGATCGCACTTTTCTTCACTCTCAAAGGCGGAACGGACTTCACTATCACATTTTGTCGCGAAGAACAAGTTGAAGAAGTGACTGAAGTGACAGTCGAAGACAAAACAGCTGATGAAGATACAGCATTCGAAGTAGAATCTGAAAACGAACTGTTTGAACGGTTTTTTCTCGAAATACCTTTGCCAATAGGTTTGTATGAGTCACTATGAACACATCCACGTCAGCTAGTTTGAATCGTGAGCCTTTAGGGACGATTGAACCAAATGAAAGAAATAGAGTAAAACGAGAATAGAGAACTAGGAGGCTCAGGTAGCAAAAAATTCATATCCAATAATGCTTCACAATGGTCTAATAAATCTGATTCTTACACAACAGGACAGTTGGAGTGATGAAAGAGGATGTGGTCCTGATCAAACCACGATTCTGAAATGAGAACGGTTCAACCCAAGCCAAAAGCTAAGAATCGATTTGAAGTTAAGGTTCCCGAACCATGTATGGTTTCTCATTCTCCATTTGTGTTCATTTTACCATTCTTTTCTTTCATGTTGTGAACAAACCAATTTGTTTCCTGATTCTTCACATCTTGTGTTTCAATATTAGACAAGTTCATCAAAACTCTGGGCCAAGGAAGATTTGGATCAGTGCACGAAGTGTCGAAAACACCATCGGATGAACATTTTGCGATGAAGATCCTGCCGTTCACGTCGGAATCAGATTTCGGGAAGAATAAGCACGAAATCTCAAAACTTTCGAAAAACCAGCATCGGAATGTGGTTGGGTTTGTGGAGGCGATTGAAGGAGACAATGCGCTTTTTGTTGTTCTGGAACTGTGTTCTCACTCGCTTCACGACGAACTGTGCGAAAACCAGAAACTTGATGGGAAGATGGATGTTGTGGTTTGACATTCTCTTTACCTCATGTTCAATCATTTTGTTAATCTTTTTGAATCTTTTTCCTGTTATTTGATGGATTGATGTTGTTTGTGCTGTGTTGTGTGATTGTTTGTGTTTTTGTGTTTCAGCGAGTGTATCGAGTGATGCGAGATGTTCTGGACGGGATTGCGTTTCTGCATTCGCGTGGAGAGATCTATGGAGATCTGAAGGGGTCGAATGTTCTGATTGGGAAAGATGGGATTGCGAAACTTGGTTTGTTCTTCTCTCTCGATTTCTTCCTTTTTCTTTTGTTTTTCTTCATTTTTCTTCTTTTTCATGATTGTTTTGGTTGTCTGGTCTTTTCTGTGTTTTGTGTGATTTGTGTTCTTTGTGATGTGTCAGGGGATTTTGGAGGAGTTGTTGGGACCGGAACGATGAAAACGAGCAACTCAGCGGAATGTGGAACGATGCAGTTTTGGGCGCCAGAATTCTTCAAACTTGCAGGCAAGACAGGAAAGACAGGGAGCTCGATTGGGTCGTTTGCGGGAGACATGTGGGCATTTGGGCAGCTTCTTCTGGAAATGCTGACCTCTCGTTCGTGGATTGTTGGAGAAAGTTCTGTTGAGATTGAGAAATCGGTTTTGGGCTTTGACATTGGTGAGATTTGCTCGAAGGAAGGGATTGTGGGAGAAGTTCAGATTCTTCTCTCTCTCCTTCTGAGCAAAGTGTGTCTTCCTTCTTTCCCTCTCTTCCTCTTTTCGTTCGTGTTCTCAGACTCCTTCGCAACGAGTCTCGTCAATCGAACTTGTTCGAACGAATCGTCTTCAGAGTGTGTTGGGACCAGAAACACCTTTCTACCAAACCAGTGCTCATCAACCTTGTGAGGCATAAACATGGTGATCTGCAAATAACGGGTGGCCAGATCGAACCACAATAACAAACAAAAGAGTACCAATTTGTCTGTTATCATAAACAAGAGAAAGATTCCCGACAGGGGACTCAAGGGTCACAATGTCAGTTCTGCCCAAGTGGGGGCGGTGATGAGCAAAAAAGTGTGGGGATCTTACCCACAACTCCAGAAAAGCCCCAACGGGGAAGAAAAACTGGAGGAAAAGAGAGGTCGGAAGGACTAATGAAGTGCAAAACACCGAAGGGTTGTAATATAAAAGAAAGACGCCTCTACCGCGTTTGCACCATTCCACACGAAGGGAAGAGCTGACATTCGCTCAATTCCCGAAAGGGAAGAGCTGTCCTTCGCTCAATTCCCGAAAAGGAAGAGCCGACATTCGCTCGATTCACGAAACGGAAGAGCTGTCACTTGCTCAATTCCATCGGGGGAAGAGCTGACATTCATATAGGGGGTGCATTAATTACGTCCCCTCAGGTTTTTTCAATATCTGTTAAGTTAACATTACTGGATTTTTCGTGAATGTCTTAAACATTGGTAAGTCATGTTTCTGTTCAAATTTTCGATATTTTGTGTGATAGATCTCTCAATTCACTCATTTCTGATGGTGATTGACGAATATTTTCAGCTATGAGAAACACTTCCAGAAATCATTTCATTTTCAGAGTTCTTTTCAACTCTTTTATCGTGCATTGTTCTAAAAATGTAAAATAAGAGCCTCATTCACATGTGTGGTGGAAAAATGAAAAGTCATTCGTTTTTCATTGGAAGGTATGAAAGTTGAGTTTTATCACCGATATCACTTATGTCATCTTCTTATAATCTTAGAAAGACGTAAAAATGTTCAAAATGAGACTTGAATCGAATCACTTTCATGATCCACGAAGAAGTCAGTGAAAACTCGAACCATGGTTGAAAATTCCATATGTTGAGGAAACGTGTATTTCTTCCCCTATTTCCAGAAACGAAAACTGATTTTGAGAAATGAAAATCGCAATACCTCTTTCGAGAGGATCGATTGATGAAGCGAACGAAAAGATGCATGGTTTCGTTGAAATCGACTGTCATTGACTTTAATCATCTTTGAAGCATGTTTTGAGAGTGTCTTTCGGAATGGAGATGTGGATAGACATATGGGAATCTGTGTTGTTGACGGTGGTGTGGATCCTCCACTTACCTTCCAATGGGAAGATATTTGTTTATTCTTCAACAATTTGTGTCTTTTTCATGTATTTGAATCCGTAGAATGGACATCCTCTTAAAATAATGTGATAGTTGATTGGGATTCGTGTGTCTGAAACAGGAACTCTGCTGAAAATCGTAAATTAAGAAGTATCATTGTGAAATGTGTTCACTAATCTGAGCATCACAGATGTTTATGACTCATATCGGTATTGGTCATTGTCTTCATTCATCATATATCGAGAAAACCTGAGGGGACGTAATTAATGCACCCCCTATAGTCTGCTGTGCGACAGAGAAAGAAAATGGTTGATGAGCACTGGTTTGGTAGAAAGGTGTTCCTTGCTCTCACACCACTACCAAACCAGGGCTCATCAACCTTGTGAGTTTTGAAAGGAGAAACAACAATAAATGTAATGAGAGAATCAGAAGAAGAGATAATGATGAGAAACAAAGAGAAAAGTCATTATCTGTACGTGTTTCTTCCTTCTGAAAAAATATTGGCCGTGCCCCTGAGAAGGGCTGTCACCAGCTGAATGTCAACTCTGATGGAGTCAGTTAGTAGGGGGTCTTCTGTGAAGCACTTCAACAACGCTACCTCCCCTTCTTTTGTTCAGTTCCTTTCAGGACATGGAAAGTCTCTCCAACCTCGTCCACCAATTCCCATATCTCTTCAGTGAAGCACTTGTCTTGAAGTGCTTCACCACCTCGTGGTGGCTCTTCTCATGATCATTCTCTGAATCGTCTTGTACGGAACACCGATTGGCGTGACGACTGGGTACTGACACCAGTCCATTCACAACGAAAGGGGAGTCGGTGGAGATGAAATTCAACACTTTCGATTGTGAACGGCACAAATGTCACGCACGGAAGGTCAACTGGCCCGCTTCTGCAGACGAGCTACATCAGTACAAGATGTGAAGTTGAGTGTTTAGTGAGCAACCGAGTGTTTCATGTTCGGCGTGTCGCAGATGAGCGGCAGATTCTCGGAAATGGATCATTGAATGGGCGAAAGTGAGAGAACATCGCACACTCTCCTTCAAGTTCTCGCTCTTCATCTCCATCGATGTGGTTCCTGTCTTCTTCCAATCCTCAATTCATGTTGTTTGGTCCCGAATGCAGCTCCTCACCTGGAGTATCTCGATTCGTACGAGTCACTCAGCTTTTCATTCCGAGTACATGAGATCAGTTTGTCATGTGTGAGATCTGATGGTTACGTATCGTATAAGTTGATTAAAATGTGTGAGGATATCGCCAAACACCTTGTTCGCTCTTCTTTCAATCCGCGGTGTCATTCATCTCTTGCTATTCTTGCTTGAAGAGCTGTGTTTTCTTCTTATGCTTCTGGTTCTACGGACATAGTCTCAAGCTGTCACCGTCGCTGCAAGTAGCTGTTGTCTGGTTGTGGTGATGGCAAAGTTAGGCGTGACTGTTCTCCGACAGTAATGATTGAACGGTAATTCTGTCTGAATTCTTTGGATTCTTCAACATCCCACCTATGCTGTTGAGCTACAACTACCGTCGTGCGAATCTCGTGCTCATCCACATCTTCTCCAAACTCCAATGTTGAATCAGTGTCGTGAGAATCATTATATTCGAGTTGTCTGAAATCTGTGAAAAGTGTGATGGTTCGTCATGTTCAACCCAGCTGTCCAATTCATTTGGAGGTGAGATTTGCGATCCGAGAACATTTCGGCTTCTAATGAACAGTACTTCTTTCGGTTTGAAGTCGGTCGATCGTCAATTGAGCTTTCTATTCTCCAATCGAGGTGAAATGGTGAAACCATCACCTTCGGTTCACCTCTGCATCGAACCAGTTCAAGAATGCTTCTCGGTCTAAGTTGTCAGAGAAGTTGTTTGGGTGGAGTCGATGATATAGGTGTTGGAGTCGATGATGGATCCATCCAGCTGTCTCTTGTTATCTTCATGGGTGTCTCGGGAAAGCAGATAGCGTCTGATCATGTCCCGCCTGTCTCGTGTATATCATCTCTCGTTGCTCATCGCTGAATCACCGTCTTCATCTTCTCCAACCTCAGTGCGAGTGAAGTCGATATTGTTCACGCAAAAGTGGGACGGATTTGTGAAGACGAAGGAAGGCATGACAGAAGTGGTTGGGTCAACAGATCTGGGCACATCTCGCTGTGTGTCAGCGGCGTCTGTCAATCTTCGGATCTCCTCTAGCGCAGCAGACAGTTGGGTCTCCAAAGCCTGTATTTTGGTTTTGTCCGCTTGACGTGCTTGTTCTTGCATGTGGAGAAGCTGTTGGGTCTTCTGGCATTCATTCTGTTCTCGAATCAGCGCTTCATGATCTGTCTCGAGTTTCTCTGCGAAGAAGCGAGAGAGTGGTGTTTCTGTGTCTCACGCATTCTGTCTCATCTAAAACCTTGTTTCCTACTGCATTCATGTCCAACGTGGGGTGTAGTATCTCCACGTGATGTAAAAATCGGAGTTTCGGAGGCGCAAATCGCTGTGATTGGCAATGAGACAATTTCAATCTCTCACCCTCTGCTTCCTCTAACTGTGACAACGCTGGCTACCACTTGCTGTGTTCCTTGATTCTTGTAAGGGTAGCGTCGACTTCCTTGTGTAACTTCGTTTCCGGTTGTTCGGGCTCACAAGTTTGGAACTTGAGCATCAATACTTGCTCTCGTTAACTTCGCCAAATAATTGTTAGGTATCGGTGTTCTCTTGATCTGGCTAAAAAGATGTACAACGGGCTTGGGTGCGATGCGATTGAAGTGATCGATATGTTCACTTCTAATGAACTCATTCGTCGCAAATGAACTGATTGATGAATCCAACGGGGAATCTCCTCCAATACTGTGTTACGTCTTCGAGAATGTAGATTATTTTCCTGATGTTCGGAAGATATTGATTGTGCAACTGATGCAGTTATTATTGACAGCATTCCGTCGGTTCCCGTCAATAACCCGATTTGCGATGCGAATGTAATCGAATGCGACCGTAAAGTTCAGATTTAAAGATGGATATGTATCGTTGCTTGATTGTTTCCTGATCAACGTTGTCTTCTGTAATACACATGGCTATATCGAAATAAACCAAGCTAGTAGTGGAAACGGCTGATGAAAATGTGCGAGAATCGATTATATTGCGCGGTGATCCGGTACGTCACCTCCGACGGATTCTGCGTGACTTATTGCACTTGGCTCGATTTACGATTGATATATAGAGGTAAGACGACCTCCTTGAATGCATTGAAGAATGTTCCGGATATCACTGGTGCAAACGACTGCTTCTCTGGTTCCGATTGACCAAAACGTGTGCGATCGTTGAGGAGTGAGACAATCCCGTCGGTACATTGCTCAGCGGCTACTAAAATACCCTCGTTGGAAAATTGCTCCCGTGTCTTTCTTTCGGAGTACCGTGAGGTTCTTCAACCCTGCTTGGAATTGTCACTGCGGTGACATCAGTTTGGGACGGTTACCCTCCAGAATCTGCTTGTGTTCCGATGTAATTCTTTCTGACGAAAGGCTGGTGTCTTTCTCCGACTTTAGTTTTGCCTGAGAGACACAACGAGTCGCATGGGAGGAGGTGCCATCTGGACTCTCCTCCCTTTCAAGTTTTCCCTTCATATTGCCTCCATGCTATCTGTATGCTGTTTAAGATATGACATTCTTCATGTTTCACAAAAATCCGTTCGCATTGTTGTGATCGCTGCTCGTTTGGTGGGTGAGCATGTTCCCGCTCACTCACCCGCCGTACTCGAAAGTAAACGATTGAACAGGTTCATTCGTTGTCTGATAGGTTAATTCTTCGTCTTTGGCTGTTCCAAGAAGCGCTTTCGTCCATCTTCACAAATTCTTCTTGAATACTTGGCGTTCGAGTTGGTCATGTTAAGAACAGTTGTACCTGACGTGATGTTGTTGGCACTATCTTGAGTGCGTGTAAAGGCTGTTGGTTAGCTCGATTCAGCGAATATGTCGAGAAAAGATTCATTCGAGAGTCCATGTTGTGACTCGAAATGCGGTATATTGTCTTGAGTTCTACAATTACTTGTTGAGTTACCGGCACTGTCTTGAGTGCTTACCATGGTTCTTCGGCACGATGTCTTGAAATCTCGTTCTGATGAGGCTTTCAACGGTGTTTTTGGTGTGAGTTAAAAAATGAGTTGTGTGTCATAAAATCGCAAAAAGATTTGATGAAAAGGATTATTTTCGAAGATGGACGAAAATAGTTTCGTTAGATTTGACATAAACGTCTAGGTCTTTTGTTGGAATTGTTCGATCTGGCCACCCGTTATTTGCAGATCACCATGTTTATGCCTCACAAGGTTGATGAGCCCTGGTTTGGTAGTGGTGTGAGAGCAAGGAACACCACTTTCTCGCTTCATCACCCAAGAATTCGAAACAACACGCATACAATTCCAAAATGCTTTTCGGGCCACAAAGCAACAATTTGAAGCACGAATCAACGAGCAGAATGCACTGATCAGAGAACAAGTCACACAAGTCGAAACAACACGCCAACAACTCCAAACCGAACAACGCGCACGCTCAACTGACGAAATCAAAATGCAGACATTGGAGAACGAACTATCGGCAGCGCAGGAAGAGATCCGAAGACTGAAAGACGCCGCTGACAAACAGCGAGATGTGTTCAGATCAGTCTACCCCGCCACTTCTGCCATTCCTTCCATCATCCTCACAGGTCCGTCCGACTTTCAAGTTCACCACTCCTACATCACTCGCACCATTCTTGGAAAAGATAAAGATGGATCTTCAGCGTGGAGTTCGGTGTTTCTCGCCGACATTTTCACGAATGGAGTGATATCTGTCGAAGTCACGCTTCTCTCTGTGGATTGTATGATCTCTCATTTCTACGTCATCTTTTTCAGATAATTGTGGAGGAGTTAACATTGGTTTGATGGATTACTCATCTCCTCTTCCTGAAGTTGGTCAACCTCTTGGAGATGAAGTCGAAAGTATGTTTTTCTCTCTTCTCATCTTCTCAGACTCTGTCAATCTCAACGTAAATGGCCATCTCACAATCGGCATTCCACTAATGTTTGCAAGTGGACCTTGCCACTCTGAACTCAAAGAAGGCGATTGTGTTCGAATGGAAGTTGATCTTGACTCAACACCTCGAACTGTCCGATTCTTTGTGAATGGCGAAACTGTGGAACGTTACATATCAGGAATCCATTCATCAGTGCGAATAAAAGTCTGATTCTCTCTTTCTCTCATTTTCACTTTTTCAGTTCTCTCTTTTTGGAGAAGGAACATCAATCCGAATTGACAACATTTCTCGCCTCCCCCGACCAACACCACTCTCAGAGGGAATGAGAGAATACTCAATCCAACAGCAGAAAATCCGTTTACAACTGGGATTGGTTCCGAACCCCTTCCCATAGATCACTCGATTGTCGACAGGTCGCTCGAGTGTGTGGTTTCACTGGCCCACATGATTCTCCACTTCAGAATTGTGCGTTTCGAGTTTTCGTTGATGAGAACAAAGGGCGTCAGAATGAGTGAAAATCAGAGGGACTGGAACTCAGTCACGGACAAAAGTTTACGGGCACCCAGGTCTGCATTTATGAACAGGTGATTTTTTCTCATTTTTTCTTAACCACTTCACCCCATTGAAAGACAACAATTTTTCAAATATAAAACCAAATAAGTGTAGTGAAGTGAAAATCGAGATGTTCGACTGATGTGCCCTGGGAGGCACATCCGATCGCGGCCATCACGAAATGTCTCCTCTTCCGAGAAGAGGAGATGTGACCTGTATAGTCTGTTCCTCCAGTAAGAACCGATTGGTTCCTCTCCGTACTGAGATCCTGGAGGATCTGTGACAAAAAAGTGCATTTCCTTTCTTCCTCATCTCTGTTCAACTCACGGTGTAACTCTACCAACCTCTCTAACTGGTTGTGAGAATGCTTATTATACCCCTGTCCGACGCGGTGCTGACAAATGTGGAAGATTGGAATGCATGCGAACTTCTCCGAATCTCGAAATCTCTACAGCATGTCAGTGTTTGTGAGATGAATAAAGAAATATCTTTATTTGAGTCAGACAAATCGTTTGGTAGAGTTACACCGTGAGTTGAACAGAGATGAGGAAGAAAGGAAATGCACTTTTTTGTCACAGATCCTCCAGGATCTCAGTAAGGAGAGGAACCAATCGGTTCTTACTGGAGGAACAGACTATACACATCACATCTCCTCTTCTCGGAAGAGGAGACATTTCGTGATGGCCGCGATCGGATGTGCCTCCCAGGGCACATCAGTCGAACATCTCGATTTTCACTTCACCACACTAATTTAGTTTTATATTTGAAAAATTGTTGTCTTTCAATGGGGTGAAGTGGTTAAGAAAAAATGAGAAAAAATCACCTGTTCATAAATGCAGACCTGGGTGCCCGTAAACTTTTGTCCGTGACTGACTGAATCATTTTTGGATGAGAGAGGAGATTCATGGGGAGGAATGATGCACTTCATGGAGGATTAGGTCATTTCAAAAATAACCAAAAAATACTATAATGAGCTAGAGCCGAAAAGACAAGCGAATGAGCATTAGGGAGGAGTTCAGACATGCTTTGGATGTTTGGTTTGAGAGAAATGGAAACAAAAAAAGTGAAGTCTGTATCGAAGTGATTCTATTCCCTGTGAAATGGACCGCTCCAAACCATGAATCTTCACTCGCACCCAAATTATGACCCAATTAAGGCCTCTCTTTGTGTATCTTGTACGGTTTGGTCTCGTCATTCACAAATGGACGAACCAGTTGTTCTGCTTCGAATATCTGAGCATAGTGTTCGAGATCTTCGACAACAGGAATGAAGCTGTCTGGAAGATACTCCCAGAGTCTGGATATGGTTGCGAGACATTTCACTCTTTTATGTTCCTTCAGCGATGGATTAGCCCATGATTGAGATATGCGGAGGAATGAGTGGTATTCCACATTAGCGATGATCGAACTCACACACTGCACGGCCTTCAGAATGTCTGCCTCCCTTCCAGTGTTCGAATCTGCGTCATTCAGCTGACCAGGAGTGTCTCGCATTGGACGTGTCAGAGTGCTCGCTGGGAGAGACATGGCCAGCGAACCAAAAAAGTCAAAAAGTGTCCACGCACGGTGAAGGAGGCCATTTCTGTATCTCGCGATAGTATTTTGATGTACTTGAAGTTTTGTGGCAATTCTTTCTTTATTCTGTTTTGTCTGGTCTCCATTCTTGAGCTGTTCGTCCAGAGCATTCACAGGTTCCAACACCACTTTGGAGAGGGCTTTCAATTCTTCCTCCATCTTCGATCGATGCTTCTCCTGTCTCTCGTCTTTGATCTTGGGGTGTGTATCCTTCCAATCTTTCAAGCGATGCCACGTCCGCATCTCGTTCACAACGTTGATTTTCGCGATGGAGGTCAGTCTGTCGGTGTGAAATGAAGAAACCCGATCCTTTCGGACAGTTTCAAGGCGAAGCAGAATCACAGAAATTTTGGCAAATAGTTGACTGGAAAGCAATTGGAGATCGTGCCGACAAGTGACGTTGGACTTGATGAACAATTCCAACTTTTGGAGAATCATGAGCAGTCCGCAGAAGGAGAACCCGAAGGACGAGTCGAAATCTGGTGAGGTCATGTTGGGCAGACTCAGCATCTGCCAGAACAGCTCCAGTTCTTGCTGCATCACCAACAGACACTGTTCCATCATTGGTTGTGGATATGCAGTCGCAGTGTGTGGGTGAGGGTGGAGGAGAGCAGGATGAATCGCTGGGAACGATCGCCGAATCCTCTCTCGCAACTCGCCGACCTTCTCGAACGGAAGCATCATCTGTCCCAGACACTCGTCCGAACGAATCAGAAATGGCGACGGCTCTTCAAACTCAAGCGCAGTGTGGGGTCTGAGGGAAGTCGCTCTGGTTAAACACGTGTTCCCATCTGTCTCCAACTTGATCCATCTCCCATCCATCCATGTATCAGGAAGCAAGTCTGCCATGTCCGAAGTGGTTTGTTCCCCTTGACGATGTCCGTGTCTTGCTTGTTGCCCGTCTGTCTGTTCTTGTTCACGCATTGAGTCTCGAATATCATCGTCCCCGCTAGACGTGAGCCCATACAATACTAAATGACGCGCCGGTTTCTTCTCCACACGAGAGAGAAGATGAGCCAAAGCCGGAGGCATAGTGATGGGGGCCCGATCAGCTCGTGGTGGTGGGCAGAACGGAGTGCGGTAGAGGTGACACGGAGGAGGGAGTGGATGTGGCAGGTTGACTGTGACAGACATTGACAGCGGCGTCGTTTGATCGGCGTCGGCGAAGCTGTCGGTCAGCAGTCTTCGCCCAAGTCTCTGCGCTTCCACAGGCGACACTATCGTCACTCGCACAACGTCGAAGGTCAGATGGTTCCCCGACATTCTTGCATTTGGTCGAGCCATCATCGGGAACGGGTACTTCACTTGCAGTCCAACTGGATGCGTGTCTGCGTGTCGGTCAGATGATGCCGATCGTCTGTCTTCTTCTCTCTCCGCCAATGTCTTCCGTGTGTAGAACAACGTTGGGTCGTCTTCAGAGACTATAACACTCATCTAATTGACCATTTTTTCCCTCCACTCTGGTTCGCTCTTGAAGAGTGAGTATCTGGCTGTTGGATCGAGCAGCTGGCGTTGGAAGTTCATTTTACTTCGACCATTCCTCGTGTTCATGCACTCATGATGAAAGAACTCGCCTCCAATCACTTCCCCACAGAGTCCACAACGCACACACATTGGGTCGTTGTTCGGCAGGAGTCGCTTTCCTGTGTCCAGCAACAGTGTGTCCTCTGCTTCGATCGTCAGATCACGCAGATTCCCAGTTGGTGAGGTCAGCGCAGCAATCACAATGTTGTCTAAAGGAATGAAGGATGTGATGTTTCCAGTATTCGGTGTAAACTGCTCGAAGACTCGCTCCGACACCACAAACACGAAGTGCGGGAAAATCTGGTCTGCTCGAAGTTCGTACAAATCCATCAGCAGAACCAGCCACGCCATCATCGCATTTGCTCCGACTTCATCAATCTCCTCCTCATCTCCAATCGACGACTTCATGAAATGCACGCCCAGTGAGTCGATCTTGTTTGTGGAGTCCACTCGGAAGAACAGCAGAATCGACTCGAAGCCTGCGTTGTACAAGCTGTGTGGGACGAGGTGGAAGGTGAAGAAGTGGAGCTCAGCTGGAGAGCACGTTTGTGTGGGTGGCTGTTCGTCTTGGTCTGTGATTGGCTCTTCAGATGGAGAGATGCTGCCGATTGGAGCGATTTCCCCGACATCAATCGGATTTGGTGTTTCTGTGGGCAGAAACACAAACTTCCCTTTCTTCTCCTCAACATGTCCATTCTTGAAAGGCTCGTCTTCCATGGCATTGACGAAGAATCGGCCCCACTTGTCCTCGTTGAATCTGTTCTCTTCCGAACATTGAAACTCGGCCATGTCGGGAAGGAAGACGTGCAGTGTGTCGCATGTCCCGCTCGAGTCCACTCCACTTCGTGTTGGCGTCGGAGGAAACGAGAACGACTTCCCATCCTCGCGGACTACAAGTTCTCCCCTGATCTTCATTCGTGAAAATTGTGCTCCCTGACGAACAGCGCAGTTGGTCAGCCGTTGGAAGAGCATGAGTAGCATGGGGCTTGTGAGTTCATCTGTTGTTTTGATAACTCCAGTTCCATCGACGAAGTGAACGCACTGCGCCTTCAGATGTTTCCTCCACTTCTTCGCAACGATCTCTTCAGCACGTGGCGATGCGTAGGCAGTCGTGAAGTTGTGCGGGTCGGCTTGTGGGCTGTCCAGCACAATCAGATTGTGGCAGATCGACTGTCCAAATATATCTCCGCTCACGTTCACCTTTTTGGCGAGTTTTTTCAGACTCTCCAGCTCCCTGCCATCCTCCACGTAATCCTGCATGTTCCGTGGTGTGAATCCGAGAGTTTTGATAATCTTTTTGTGTCCGGCAACATAGCGTTCGTAGAAAGGCTCGAATTTGAATGGAATTGCATTCAGCATGTTCACTTCCTCTGCGACAGTGTATCTCGGCAACACATAGAGAGCAAGCGAGAGCATCGACTGATCAACGGCATCCACAACGTGTCTCCAACTTGTCTGGTTCGGTGCGGTCAGAAGGATGTAGTGATGGGATGACTCCAAATCGTCTGAGTCCAAGATGAGACTTAATATTGGAAAAATAAACAGATGAGAAAGAAACAGACTCGTCGACAATATGCCACGTCTTTCCTTCAAGAGGGTTGTGAATTTGGTCATGGCGATCAACAAACAGACGCAGGAAATGAGGGAAGTGGTGGATGCTCGGCACTTCCACTTCCCCCAGCTTGATGCAGTTCTCTTCCTTCGGTTGCGTGTAGATCACTTCTCCCGTATTCCTGAGGTCCACTTCTTGTCGTGCGATGTCTTCATCGTCGAAAATGGTGCGGTCAGACACTTTATCGGCTTTTGTTTTGGAGATGAAGACGTCGTATTTGTAGGTGGTTGGTGTGATGGGGACATCTCGTGGAGGCTTGTTTACGTGAGCGACACGCATTGTCGGCTTCTTGGCGGGAGGAACGGGGGTCGGGAGAGGTGTGAGATGGGGATCGGGCGGCTGGAGGGAGGTTGATTGAGGGGACTCTTCTCTCGTCTTTCGGACAAATTTCAGAGGATATTCATCTGCTTTGGCTGTACATACTTCCTAAAAACATCAACAAATCAAAAGACACAAACCTTTGCTCCAAGGCTCAGTGCAAGCGTGATCGCTGGAAAGCGAAGCGCTGATTTTCCAATTCCAGATGACCCTGTCACAACATGAGTCATCGGCCGAGTTTTCTGATCATCGGGTTTTTGTACAAACTTTTGGGAGTTGAACAAAATGTGGCTGAGGAGAGAGTACCACGACGGTCGAAACAATACGTCTTGCAGAGGCAGTTCCAGATTTTCGAAATTCCGAAAACTTCCAATAGTCTTCAGCATGAACTTGGACGTGTCCAGAGGCATGATTTCGTCGGGTCGCTTGTTGTAGTTCGGAAATTCACTTTGGCTCAAAGGGACAATCGACGAATCAATCGCCACAATGACGTTCCGTGCGATCGCTGGAAGTGCCTTTTTCAAGTATTTGTCACATGTGACTTCTTCAAAGTCAGAGATTGGCTGAGAATGTTGAAATCGAGGGTCTTCAAGAACAGTCGACGAGAACGTCAATATCACCAGCAACGAAGAGAGATCACGTCCATCAGGAGTGTTTTGAGTCTGCCTAAGATCCTCCAGGCTCATTGATTCGTCAATTTCAGAGAGAGTCACCCGTTGGTCACTGTTCAAATCATGGATTGAAACTGAAAGCCACTCAATCGACTGTGCATGTTCAATCGTATATTGGGCGGCGAACTGCATCTGGAAATGTAGCTTGGCAGTCTCAATTGGAACATGGCGATCAAAAGGGAGTAATATTTGGATGGGTGTTGTGGCGTTTTCTGTCGTCTGAAACAGCACAAATACCATGTCCTGGATGCTGTCTTGCTGCGTCAGCGCATCTACCGCTGCTGGAGCTGATAGGTCCATTTCAAAGTGGACGTTTTCTTTCGAAAAATAAATGGAACACGAAGATCGGATCCATTGTTTGTTAATAAATTTGAAAATATAAAAAAGTATGGCCGAAAAGTTCGAAGTCGAGGTTGACAAAGATACTCAACATAGGTGAGATCGAAACAAAAGAGCAAGGGAGCTGTCATGTTTAAGATAAATGGACTAATATGTCGACTTCTTCAGAATCTCTCGTCGTTTTCTGTCCTTCTCCTGTTCCGCTCCACAAGTGCCTGTTCTGTCGGGAAGCACCTCATGGAGAGTGTGATGTGGTTGTGCTTCGGTGATGCGTGACTACTTCACAAGATCAGTCCGTTTCCGCCATCTGGCTTGTTTCGTCGTGTCCAGTCTCACCTCTTCTTCATCCACCTGCGAGGATGTCTCACTTTGTTGTTTTGGTGTTCTCCAAATGTGTCTGTCGTTTGGTCAATGGCACTTCCTGCGGATGTCGCAGAATCGGTGAGTCAGACTCGTTCCTCGTTCATCGCGGCCTGTCTGCAATATTCCCGTTTCTGAAGAAGGTCCTCACAAAAAGCATGCTTTCTGCTCGCAATTCTTTTCCACTTCAGTCTTGACTTTCATATCCACTGTTTTTGGAGCCGTTTCAGAGTGTCGTTCTCAGAGCTCGAGTGAAAGCTCCGTCTTCTAACCCTCGCCAATAATTGTTCGAAGTTCGTTCCGAGCTTTCGTTTTCTGTCCAATAGTGGTGTGTTCTGGTTGGGCAAAGTATTCTATTTCTTGCTTCCTGTGTCGAGCCAGTTGTGCTGTGGGCATTTCCAATTCACTTGAAATTTCTGCTTCAACCGCATCAAGATACCGCACTGAATGATCTGCATGATCAGACACTGCTTGTAATTCATCCAATTCCTGCTCACTTTCGAGTCACCCTCGTTCTCACCATTCCAATGTCTGACCATCGTCAGCCGAGCATCAAGATCGGTACAATGGTGTGTGTGAATGGATGAATAGAACAGTTGAATGGTCTGGATGGGATGAACCTGCATTTGATTGAAGAGGTTCGTTCAGAACGAGAGAGTCCAAGAAGAGATGTGAGACACTGATCTCAACTGAAATAGTCAAATTTCCTTCGATGTCTTCGATTTCTGTCTTCAGAAACTGACATCAAAACTTCGAATGGCGTCGGGCCGCGGTTGGAGAGCATCTGCTGCGTTCGTCGTGAACTGGTCAAAGACAAGCGGCAAACTCCCAATCCCGTCTGCCGTTTCAGGTTCTTCTTCCATCTTTGGAGCCGATCACAGCCAAAACACGTGTTGATGTCTCAAATTGTTGGAGGTTGTGGGGTCGTGCTTTTCGTTGTTGTTCTTCCTCATTGTGTCTGTCATGAAGAGGAGTTTCTGGCATTTCTTCCATTTGCACTGTTGTTCCAATCCTTTCTCACTTCGCCTGAAGTCATAATCCTTCCAAATTCTTCCTTTTCTGGCTTCAAACCAATCTTTCATTCGATGGACAATTGAAAAGACTTGCTCGCTCTGAAACGGGTCTGATTCAGCATCTGTCGGTGGACTCCTTTGTTCGCAGGCGAGAAGATTCCACGCATTGGGGGTCATCGCTTGTTCGAGAAAGATTTCATTGTTTTGGCAGACAGACACACTCCCATTTCGGTGAGGAATATCATTTTTCCATCCTATTCTCATTTCTGACACTTTTGCAAGAGGAGAGAGGATCTCGAGTGTTCATTTTGGGGCTGTGGAATGAACGTGGCGGCCTGGTTGTCTACGCTCACCATTTCACTCGTTCATTCCCTCTGAGATTGGTATTGGTTGGGAGAGGTGAGAAATGTTGTCAATTCGGAACGACGTTCCAACTCCATAGACAGTAAACTGAAAAAGAGAAAAATGAGTGAAGAGAGAATCAGACTCCAATTCGCACTGATGAAGGGATTCCTGTCATGTAACATTCTCCAGCCACACCATTCACAAAGAATTGCACTGTTTGAGGAGTTGAGTCAAGATCAACTTCCATTCCAACACAATCGCCTTCTTTCAGTTCATGGTGGCTATCTTCACATGAATATAATGATGGAGTGTTAAAGCAGAGATCACCAGATCTGTTGAGACCAACAGAGTCTGAGAAGATGAGATCAGAGAAAAATGGACTTTTCACATCAGATCCAAGAGTTTCGTCAGTTTTTGGAATTGGAGATGCAGAATCCATCAGACCAACAACAACATTTCCATCTGATCAAATTATGAGGAGGAATCAAGCACACATCGCTTTGAGAGAAGAGTCATTGTGATTGAGACAACTCCAGATGTGAATGGGTTGGAAAGAAGGACAGAACTCCAAAAGGAATTACCATTCGAATCATCAATTGCGTGAACAATGGTGGTATGCACGATGGAGAAATGCGATGGATCAGTGAAATTCATCGGTGGGAGTGTTATGAAAGGAATTGGCAAAAGGTGAATCTGAGAAGAGAGGAAACTGTGACTGGGTGAAAGTACCTCTCCTTTCACAGATAAATACATCACCACTTTCAATCAAAATATTGATCGAACCCTTACAGTGTGTTTGATCTAATGGCAAACCCAGAATCATTTTATCACTGCGAATCTCAATCCATTCTTCCAGCAAGTTTCCCGCAACTATCGAAAAGTCGTAATGAAGCGAAAGTTGTCTCTTGTGAAAGACAGACATAGGCAAATATCGTCATATTTGACTCAAGATGCAGCATATCAACATCCCAACCGTGTGGGCCTTCAACATTGTTTGATTTCTCCTCAGCGGATGTGGAAGATCGATTGGAAGAGTTGGTGGGGATATTGTCGAAAGGAGCGGCATCAGAAAGAGTGGCTGCTTTGAACATTCTTCGAATCAACCTGACATGTCTGTGACGGATTCTTGCTGACCTTCATCAGATCCTTCCCTTGTGAACAAATTGTTCGCTTTGGATATTTCAATTTTGAACAGCTAATGGTGCATGAAAATGACACTTCAAAACTCTGAGCCTTTGTAGGCGACTGCAACACAGAATGGTGTTTAAAGATTGTCCAACACAACAATCTCTTCATTATTTCTCCGTGACTTCCAGTCAAACTCACCATACATCACCTCTCGATAGACGGGAATGCACAATCAAAGCATCAACCGACTCATTGTCAGAATTGCATAGACAGCCAAAACCAGTGGATTTCCTCTTCGAAAAAAGAACAGGGCAGGCTTTGCAGCTGTTCATCGCGAGATCAGTGACTGTTCGATGCCGATTCACTTTTTTCATGTTTTTCGTCCACCTCCACCAATCGACCATTTCTTCTCGCTTCTGGAAGTTCACCTGATGTCATACATCTGTTAGAATGTGTTTCACATGATTCTCTTTCAATATTAGCCAAATATGTTGTTATCTTGAACCGTGAAGTTGGAATGATTTCTGGTGGTGTGGAGAACCATATCGAAGTCAAAAATCTCACAGGGACGTCGGGAGGGGGTTCGGAACAATGTGCAGAATGCTACACAGATGAGATGCATGCCAATAAGTCAAACTGTCCACTTTCACAAAATCCTTTCTCTGATTCTTCACCAAAAGTCAATTATTGTTCATAATTCGAGAAGAAATGGGTGTAAATGGATGTACAAATACTGAAATCGATTTGGTAAAGTGAGAATAAAGAGTATGCCGAGAAAAAGGCTGTGAAACTCTCACATGCTCAGAGAATCGATCCCACCTTGTTCTGTCGCTGTTTTCAGATTTTCCAGCTCATGAAGCCGCATTCTGACCTTTTCAACTGACATGCTGTACAAGTCCGGCATTTGGGACAGACGGTTCATTTGCTTCCAGAGATCGCTGAACACTTCATGCAATACTCGCTTCTCTGCTCGCGATCTCTCCGTTTCCGGGTTCGGCATCTCACAAGAATAGGCATTCAGTTTGCATTGATGTTCTCGCTGCTTCATCGCTTTCTCAACTTCACGTTCAACTTTCAGGTTCACAAGTGCATCAATTTTCAGGCTTTCTGGGGTTTGCATATTGGTCATGGAGGAAGTGAGGGGCGGGAACCGGTAGCAATACAAATTGTCAGGAATGGTTTGCAGTTTATCGAGGATATTCAGAGGGTGGTTTCGTTCGTTCTTCCCAAATGTCCAAAGAAAAGTCCCAGTTCAAGACTCTGTCTTTCGATTCGAGATCAGCTGGGAAAGATTGAGAATAATCATGTGGAGAACAGAACTTTCAAGGAGAGAGCAGATCGTGATCGAACCCGTTCATCGTGGTGATAATGACGAGAACGAAGTTACATACAAACCAACAAAAGGAATCAAGATGATGTAAGATATGGCAAGTGGAAGAAGAAATGAAACCAAAGCCGAATGACTCGTACTCTTCGATGAGGTTTAACTTTGTCTGCTCCCTCGGATCCCAATCAACTTCCTGTCCTTTGGGATCTATTCATCAATGCTTCAATCTCCGAAGAAAGATATTGAAGCTCCTTGAGATCGTTCGACCATTCTTTTGTTCGCATTTGGGATCGGTTCGCCATCATCTCAACGAAGTGGAATTGAGCCAACAAAGAGTGAAAACGGTGAGCGGACACACGCTCAATCATTCGTGGTTGGTAGTGTTGCAAATAACTCTGATTCCCTCCAGCGAGAACACGATTCGCAATCTGCATGAGCTGTCTCTCGGTGAGTTCGTCGTCAATGTCCTGTGTGATCACATATCGAAAGAGAACTTCAACGAGCCCAGATTTCAGGATTTTCGGGAGATATCCGTCTCTCCACGTTAGAATCTGCTTCACGATGCGAGCAACGGGCTGAGTGAGGTCGGGGACTCCCGTGGAGAGCAGAGTCGACAAGACGGAGAAGAATGTCTTGTGTGGTTTTTGTTGCTGAGGATGGATTGAACGGAAAATAAGATCGCTTCGATCATGCGAAAGTTCAATCACTTCCACAATCCCAACCACGCAGCTTCGCACAACTCGGATTGCGTCTTCTTTCACTGAAGTTCTGGAGTCCATCCACGATAGTTCCACGGCTGGATTCGCTCTCGTCAGAGAGTCTTCAAATTCGAGAGATTCGAGGAAGAACGAGAAACAATCCCCAAACAGACGAAGCATCCCACAGCCAAGCACCATTTCATGCAGTTGGTCCTCCCAATAGACAGCAGAGCTGAAGAGATTCGAGAGACCACTCATCACGTCACAGGTCGCAGAAATTCTTGGAGTGAGTGTCAAAACGTCGACGGATTCCGACGCATTTGTTGCACCAGTGTTCGAGTCAAGCAGCATCGCACTTTCCGATTCATTCGTCCACAACAACTGGATCTGCCCAATTTGTGTGCGGAGTCGGCTGAGATAGTTGTCGAACAGTTCTGCGACGAGTGTCATCATTGGAACCGATCGCGTGCTCCCATCGATCTGGGCGGCCGGGATTTGTTGCCTCATCGTTCCTGAAATATCAGGATTCGATGTGATTGTGTGCAGGACACGGAGAACAAGCAAAACGATGTTCGTCGAATTGTGTCGAAGAAGAGGCACAATCAATCGGACGAACTCGTTGTCCAGTCTAAACTGCTGACTTCCTTCCACAACCAGAATCAGAAGATTAAGACAGAGTTTGGTTGACTTGTCCTGCGATGATTCTCCAAAGAAAGCAATGTTGTCTCGAATGGAGAGGTGTTGATGGTGGACTGGGAGGGTTGTCTGAAGCAAGAGAGAAAGCGACGGGAGAAGTGTGGGTCCGAGCTGAGACCGGATCAGATCGACTTTGTCAACTCCAAGATTGATCAAACATTTGAGAACCTGAACAAGTGAGGAAAGAAGAAGAAACAAACCAGTTCTGCTGTTTCAGTCTCACTTGTTTTTAAAAGTTCGACCAGATCATTGGAAATCGGTGAAGTTAACAGTGGACTGGCGGCTTCCGAACAATGATACGCTGTGCGAAGTCAATTTCGAAGAAAGGGCACACATAAACCCCAGATCAGCTCAAGAAATGTCTTCTGATAAAAGAAATGAATGAGGAAGCAAACATTTGGATTTTCTTTCGTGAACTGACTGTTCAGTGAAACGAGTGCTTCTATCCCATTCAATTCAACAAACACTGAGCAGAAACCAGCAAGGTGTGCCATTGATGAAAGCATAGCGAGATATCGATTGAGGGGATCACTTGTTTCCGTGTTCATGGCAGTCAGAATGTCATTGATCGTTGAAGCCAGCTGGGAGACATCTAATGCAATAAGAAGATTCAACCTGTTCTCTGTCCATCGCATATTGTTGAGTGAGTGTGTTTTGGGTGATATCGCCGTCGAGTTCTTTTCCAATTTTGAATTGTTTCGAGCGACGAAGTGAAATCTGTGTCGATGATTCTGGCTTCTCGTCAGTGGTTTCATCATTAGATAAAATCGTTTCACGAGATAATAAACGGGTTGTGATATACATGAGCATATGAAGAAGGCGATGAAAACTCAATGAGAGAAGCGTCAGAAGATCAAACCATACAGACATGGCACAATGAAGTGGGACTGATTTCTTCTCCATCAATATAACGGTATTATTCTTTGTCCTATCGAGTGGTCCTCTGTGACTCTTGTCTCAACAAACTTCGCCCCCATTGTGCGTATGTTCCTCTTCTTCATTATTTCCGTCCTATCTTGCCTTTTCAGCGCGAATGAGTTTGTTCCTTTCAGAACGTACAATTGGGCAAATATGAAGTGTGAATCCATGTGAATGGTATGTCTTGCTAGTTCAAATCTTTTTAAGCTTTATCTTCCATTTAGGGGTTGTTGTGCCTTTTTGTATCCTTTCAGAGGATGATCGCCAGAAACAGGCCAATTTTGTCGTAATTTGGCGAGATCTGTGACAACAAACAAGACGGGGGGAATTGAATACTGACTTTAGGACTGAGGAGGTATCGCCACCTTGGAAGATAGTTCCTTTGGAGTCACTTGGAAGATGTGTGGAAACTCCCGTCTGTCCAACTACTGTGCGTCAACCATATCAATCAACTGAAGGAAATAAGGGTTTGACTTTAACATTCTTATTTTGTTTCTATGCAACCTGTTTGTACCGATCTTGCTTGGAAACAAAACAGAACCACTCAAAACACCAATCATAAGGAGAAACAAGTTCCAAATGAGCAAGATTGGACGTCCTCTTTGGATAGAAATGCTGTTGAATCTTTTACCTCAGTGTGAGGGGAAGACGAAGAGAGAAAGGATATCAATACCTGTACGTGTGAATCTCATCTTTCAGAGGGTGATCCATCGACAAAATGGGTTTCAAGCAGGTGACAGCTCCAGATTGAGACTCTTCGTCAGATTCGACATCGAACCATTCGGCCATACTTATTGTTTTTTTAGCGTCTCACAATTCACAAACAATGGGTCCGATCTTTGTGTTCAAAACATTTTTCTGAAGAAAACATCCACATGGATATGGACGTCGATGTATCATCTACATATGCAAGAGATGCGCCAACGCCACAAGACATAGCCAAAGACGTTGTATTTGTCCTGTTCTGGACGCCTGAAGCCATCACAACACCCATCGAATTATTGTTTCCATTAAATATTAATGAGACAATTCGGACCGCCAAAGAAGACTTTTTGAAGTGGCTCAAGTGCCAATATCCGGAACAACCCGCAGATACAATTCAGTGGCTTGATATTAGTGTGATTCATCTGTTCACTGGCGAAGAGCAGTTACTCGCTGAAGTTGATGAATCAGAGAGTCTCAGGGATGTCCTTCAGCATCAAAATACTCTTGATGGAACTGATCTCTCTCGCTTGCTGGTAATTGTGCCCTTCTCGTGGCCGGATGGATCTCATCCCCAAGTTGACCATTCTCATCAAATCACTGACTTTGATAAAGTTAAACAAGAGCATCGATTGGAGGAACCCTTCTCAAGGATTATGCGGAACGTGCTGGTGGCTATTGACTCGTCGATGGGCCCTTTGAGTCAAAGTGAGTTTCCGAATTACAACAAGCGGCCCAGCAAAGTCTTGCCTCTGGACATCTCCAGGTTCATGATGAAGACAGTTGGGAGTTACAAAAACACGAAAAATCTGGAACTCCATCTGAAAGACATTCTGTTCAGGCCGTCGTGGTTCTCTCTGCTGAGCCACATTTTGTTCAATTCACAGCAATTTGTTCGTAACTGCATAGGGGAGGAAACTCAATCGATGATACATGTTGTTACAGGCTCACCTGGAATAGGGAAGTCAGCTCTTCGCTTCCCAGCAATCACGCTGGCACTAAGCCTCGGAGCAGAGGTTTGTGTCTTTTGATTTGTTTATGTTTTTTAGGCAGTTTGTACAGCCAAAGCAGGTGAATATCCTCTGATATTTGTCCGCACGAAGAGCGAAAAGACACGTCAAAAAACCGGCATCTCGCAGCCCAATCTCAGCCCCACACCAGACTCAATCCCGGCAACAGCGACATCCCAGGGGGATGAGAAGAGAAAGACAACCCTTGAAGAGAATGGCTCTGCCCAAAAAGTGAAAACAGAGAAACACGACCCTAACGACAACAGCTTCGACACCCCACCGACTTCCCCACTATTTTCACCGAGTTTGAACCTCCACGCCGCTCTTGCTAAAAGAACCCATTCACTTGACAGTGAAGCCTCACATCATCTCAGTGCAGACACTTCGACACCTCCCGCGAAGCAACTGACCGTGCATGTCACTCACGCCAACAAGCCTCCGCGAGACATTGCCGTCACACCAACCATCTACAAATATGAGGTGTTTGCCTACAATGCACTTGTCCAAGCATCAAGCGGTCATGAGGAGCAGTATGGGAAAGACCTCTTCCCGAAGGAGAAGAAAATCAAGTTGGGGGAAGTGGAAATGCCAAGCATCCACCACTTCCCTCATTTCCTGCGCCTGTTTCTCAATCGTCGCAACAAGATTAAAAACCGTCTTGAAGGAAAGACGTGGCATTTCGTTGATGAGTGTGTTTCTTTCACTTTCTTGATCGTTCTGTTTGTTTGTCTAGTCTCGTCTTGGTGCCAGGACAATTGAATCCCTCCCAACACTATGTGCTTCTGACCTCACCGAATCAGAATCGTTGGGCAGACATTGTCAAAGATGATGAAAAGCTGCTTCCTTTTGTTCTGTATGTGTCGCCTAGATACACTCTCTTCGAGGGAATCAACATGCTGAATGCCATCCCAAGCCAGATCAAATCATCGGACCAAAATACACTTGCCAAACTTGAAAAACTCGAAACGGTCGTCGAAATGCTCGGATTCACACCACGGAACATACAGGATTACATGACGCAGGACGAGGTGCTGGATAGACTGGCAGAGCAAGCTTTGAACCCGAACGTGAGTGGAGACGTCTTTGGGGACGAAATCTCTCACAAGCTGATTGTGCTGGACAGCCCCCAAGCTGATCCACACAACTTCACGATGGCCTACGCATCGCCCAAAGCGAAGGAGTTACTTGCACAGAAGTGGATGATATTTATGCAGAGTAAGTACAATGCATTCATGGAGGTCCCAGACACTCCGGTATCAGACACCGACCTCGTCGACCCGATGCTTTTCATGCTGTTCCAACGACTGACTCACAGCTCGATTCGTCTGGGAGCGCAATTTTCAAAAATCAAGGACCTCGATGACATTGTAACCGAAGCCGATGAGAATATGTCCTTGTCGTATCCACCGGCGCCAACACGAAGTGCGGTCGACTCGAGTGGGACATGCAACACCCACCATGCCTTCCTTCCCGACATGGCCGAGTTTCGATGCTTGGAACACAACAAATTCGACGACGACAAGTGGGGCCGATTCTTTCTCAAATGCATGATTGGCGAACCTTCCGAGAGTGGACCAGTAGAGCTGACGGAAGGGAAGTATGTCTTCAAAAAGAAAGAACCCACAACTCCGCTTGAAGAAGAGAGAGTCGATTCAGACGAGAGTGCCTCTTCCTCTGAAGAACCAACGGCTAGTGAACCCGAACAGCCCATCTCACAAGAACAGACATACAAAAGTGGACGCCCTAAGCGCTCAAACCAAGTAGTGAGATACTTCGACAAACCCAAAAAGCGCAAAAAGAAAGCAAAAGTTCCCGCACAACCAAAGCCACACAAACAAGAACCATTCGAGTTTCCCCCATCCAAACTTCACTACTACACCTTCCACCTCGTGCCGCTTGGACAGTGCAACGCGGGTTTCGACTCGATTCTGCTGTTCTTCCGTGTGATCCCCAACGCACACCCCGGCCAACCGCCCGACCAACCACCCCAGATCCACTCGCTGGGTGTGCATTTCCTGCAGTCGACGATCAGAAAGAAGCACACCATCAGTAAGGTCGGGGCGAACCTGATGAAGGCGTGGCTTGTTCTGTTGATGGATGTTTACGGTCTGAGCATGAACCAGATCTTCCCGCACTTCGTGTTTGTGGTCTCGGATAAAGTTTTCAAATCATTCAGGCCGGAGACGGTGGAGAACATCACATCCTTCATTCCTGCAGCCAACATTGTGATCGCCGCGTTGACATCACCAACGAAGAATCTGATCGAAATCAAAATCGAAGCAGAGGACGAATTGTTGCTGGACACAGGGGAGCGACTCCCTCCGAACAACGACGCAATGTGTGTGCGATGTGGGTTCTGCGGGGAGGTGATTGGAGACAGGTTCTATAATCATATCTGCGCGGAATCAATCGATGGTTCGAGCAATCTGAACTTCCGCAAAACGGTTTTCGACACAACGAACACCAACATACTCTTCGTGCGAAAGCCAGAAGGGAGCAAGAAGATGGACAAAGCAGAAAAAGCCCTTGTCGCGGAGGACGACCCAACGTTCTTCTACAAGCGGAAGACGCTGGCGGAAAGACTATCCAACGGACAGTTGCCATGCTCCGACCCAGATTCAGACACAAACCTAATGGGACTCCAATTGAAGTACCCGTGCCCGGATGCGACAATACCGAATACCAAACAGTCGGGGAATTACTTCACGCCCTTGCTGATGAATGTGACCATGGTGCCGCCTCTGGACGCCTTCAGCGAGCAAGATGAGAAGCTGAAACAGGAGACCCCTCTCATCTCGTCCACAGTGGAGAACCCTCTCATATCGCTCGCAATGGAGACCCCTCCCCCATCGCCTGTTGTGGAGACCCCTCCCACATCGCTCGACATGGAGACCCTTCTCACATCGCCTGGAGTGGTGATGCAACCCACCGACGCATCAATAGAGGCGGAAATGACTGTCGAGGACATTCGAAAGACACTGCTAAATGATAGCTTTGGGGACGGTGAGACGGAGAAATTGATCTCGATGACGATCACAGTTTCCTCCCATCAGCCACTTCCTCCCCCGTGTCACCTGTACCGCACTCCCTTTTACGAACCACCTCGGAGAACGTATCCAATACTCCCAGAATTGCGTAAAATTGAGACGTTTGCCAAAGATGGCCCGATGAATAAAGAAGAGACGGCGATCGCGAAGTTATTCAGGGATGACCCCTCAAGGAATAATCAAAAGAATGACGAGAAGAGTGATGAAAGAGAAGATTCACTTTCTGCGAACGATGAAAACGTGTATTCAGAACCAGACTATGCCGCCGAACCACCAAGAGCGAGGAGACTCAGTCATGCGGACACAAGTACATCGCACATGGCAAAGATGATAAAAACTTGGATGGATGGGTTAATGATCGTGTTGGTGAAACGTGGGAACACGTACTTCGGCGCAACGGGTACTTACAAGCCTCACGCAGATCTTGAGTATGAAGAGCCAACACCATATCTGATTAAATCGAACGAGTGCCTGGGACAGATGATGCTTCCGTTCGAGCACGTCGGCGAGTTGCGGGAGAGGATTCGGCGATCGTTCCCAGCGATTCATCCTTATCTCTTCAGACCTCGCACGCCCCTGCGATGAAACATCCACAACCAATTATAGAACTGTGTCTGTTGATGATCCAGCAGGAACTGGAGCTGTTCTGGCAGATGCTGAGTCTGTCCAACATGTCCGAACCAGATTTCGTCTCGTCCTTCGGGTTCCCCTTCAGCACGCTGCAAATGTTTCTGCAGAAGATGAAGTCGTTCATCGAATCCACCAGCCCTCCCATTCAAGACAACCACAAATTTTACAGTCAGCTTCTCTCCAAACTAACTGTTGTAAAGGCTCGACTTTCAGATGTCGGAAAAGATCGGGTTTCTGCGTTTGACACGGACATCCTGAACACCATCGATCACATCAACGTCGTAAACGATGTGTGGATCTGGTATCAACTGGAAGGATGGAAGGCCAAACTCCCCAAGATCGAAGACGAGATATCGGAGACACAAATACTTGAGATGGAGGAAAAGCTGAAAAAACTGAACCACTTTGTGTATGGCCATATGCATAATCAGAAAAAGACAGAATTTGATGAGAATCTAAAAACACTCGCCTTGAAGAAAACAGCCTTCCTTCCCCATGCGTGGACACTTTATGATTTCTTTGGTTCACTGGCCATGACTCTCCCTGCGGGAACAATATGCGAATCAAAGGGATTACTTCCTTATCAACCGATTGAAGGCCAGGAGTGGAAGGACAGAAAGAATGAAGATGTTATGAAGGCCATGCAGTATGTGAGTTCTATCATCGGCCATCTCGAATATACGTATATTCACATCCTCAAAGACCATCCCGAGTCCCGTCTCCAATTTGAGGAGGAAAAACCGAAATATTACAAAACAATGGAATATATCTGGGAGCATCTTCCACCTTTCTTGATTGAAATCATCGATAAGGACAGTGAAGATCCTCAGAAAGTCGCAAATGAGGCGCAATGTTTAAAAAGTCCCCCTCCTCACGAGCGAGTTGCCCACAATATCCCATCCACCTCGAAGCCGAAGTTTTCCAGTCCCCCTCGCGTGCAAGTTGCCCAAAGTGGCCCATCCACCTCGAAGTCGAAGGATTTCAACTCCCCTCGCGTGCAAGTTGCCCAAAGTGGCCCATCCACCTCGAAGTCGAAGGATTTCAGTCCCCCTCACTGGCTACAAGGCCCAAAAAAACCCTCCACAGGCCAAGTGTCCAAACGAGAGCATAAACCCCTTTCATAATTTGGACGAGAATTGAGATTTACAGTTAGGAGCAGTCCACTTCACAGAAAGTTTCATGATTTCGTAAACAAGTGAAAAATTGGAGTTAGCAATTCGGATGTCCACTCCGTCAAATCTCAACGAACAATGAATAATACATTTAATGACCTATCTCCCTATTTTTGTCACACCTGGTCGAGTTTTGCGTAAAAATTGTCAATCTTTTCTGAAGTTGTCTCTGCAAAAAATTGAAATTATTGAGTTCGAAGGTGAGATGATTAATTGGGACATTTTCGTCTTGTATTTCTTGATCGGCAAGTTATGGGGACAGATTTCGGCTTCAACAAAAAGGAAAATAGTCGTCTACGATGAATTATTAGTGGTTGAAAGTTCTTATAGGCATTGCCAATCTCGGGCCTTTTTCCGGGACTTTTCGGGACTTGGCCGGGACCGTCGGGTTCACTTTGGGACCAAAAATACAAATTGTATGTCGATCATCTTTCCATTGTTCATGTGACTTTTTGTTTTCCATCGACATTTCTTGTTCCATTCACAGATTCGTCATGAATTTCAATTCAGATATCATCTTAGAATGATCGAAATCTATCATCATCGACAGAAGGCACCATTCAGATATCTCCCCTCTCATCACGAACTGACAGACCAAATCTCGCTTCATTGAATTGTCCTCCTTCAGTAATCTCATTTTCGATTCCCCAACCCCACCGTCTCCAATACTCTAGCCAATCGACAAGCTTCAATGCTTCAACACAACCGAAACCATGGAGAAAAGGGATTCTTTTCCAACAACTCTGACCAACCGAAAAAGTATTTTCTTATGTGGCTCTGGAGCAGATGGCAGAGGGAAGCATTTTTTTAACAGGGAGAGAAACATCCACACAAACTGATGTCTTCTCTTATCAGTGGAGTCAGTCTTACAGTTCAGAAATCATCATCACGCTGCTCTATTCAGGCTCACTGATTTTCCCACTCATCAATTCCATTGGCATCTTCCTTACTGCTATCAAAAAGTGGAGGATAATCAGTACGAGGATTTAGAACTGGTGAGATGATTCGTTGAGCGGAATCACTTTATTATCTCAACTTCGATCACTTCAACACGTCGGACACCGTTCCTCTCATCCTCTTCTTCGCAACTTTGGGATCAAACTGATAGACTTTCCCATTCAGAGAACATCTGGGTCGTCTGGCACGAAGACTGGAAGTACCCTTCACCCAATCTCAGTTTACCACCAAACATCACTCCAAAAATCGATCCCCTTTTGGTGTGGAGGCCACATGGCACCGATCAATGCTAGGACTGTTACCATCTCATGGATTGGCCAGCTCACCACTTCATTAGCCCTATCGTTTCTAATTCACCACTCACTCACCATTGCATCATGTTCGTGCAGTCAACGGTCAGTACACGAGCTGAGCTCGACTATGACATCAGAATGCAAACTTTCGAGTGAATAGGATTTCTATAGAGAGGATTGAGAAGAGATAAGATGAAGAGAAGGACAATGGTTGGAATGAAGAGAGTCTATTGAAATCCCTTCACGAGGTTGTTCGATCAGAGCAAACCAATTTAAAGTTTTTCTGACAAACAATATCCCAATAAAGGGGAAAACTTTACTTCCACATTATGGGATGGGCCCGAGATTGGCAATGCCTAAGTTCTTAATCTCGAATTGATATACAACACTTCAATATTGGAATATATTGAGTCGTCATTTAAGACTGACAAGACTAAAAAAAATAATGGACTCTGTTTGAATGATCGTCATGAAACAAGCAAAATAACTCAATCAATCTCGCTTGCGAGGTAGGTATGGAGAGAGTGGCGGGAAAGAGTGGGTATTGAACCTAAAATATGTCGGAATGAACAAGAAATAAGGAGAAAGACAAACCGGGAGAAGGAACAAGCAATTACTCTTTTTATGACGCTCATTGTATTTTAGATGATACCTTGTTTGAAGTTTTTGTTTTAAAGAGGACCAAATCATTATACATACGACGTTCGTGCGAACTCGAAATTCAAGACGAAAATGTCCCAACTCACTGTAAGTTGAGATTTGACGGAGTGGACATCCGAATTGCTAACTCCAATTTTTCACTTGTTTACGAAATCATGAAACTTTCTGTGAAGTGGACTGCTCCTAACTGTAAATCTCAATTCTCGTCCAAATTATGAAAGGGGTTTATGCTCTCGTTTGGACACTTGGCCTGTGGAGGGTTTTTTTGGGCCTTGTAGCCAGTGAGGGGGACTGAAATCCTTCGACTTCGAGGTGGATGGGCCACTTTGGGCAACTTGCACGCGAGGGGAGTTGAAATCCTTCGACTTCGAGGTGGATGGGCCACTTTGGGCAACTTGCACGCGAGGGGGACTGGAAAACTTCGGCTTCGAGGTGGATGGGATATTGTGGGCAACTCGCTCGTGAGGAGGGGGACTTTTTAAACATTGCGCCTCATTTGCGACTTTCTGAGGATCTTCACTGTCCTTATCGATGATTTCAATCAAGAAAGGTGGAAGATGCTCCCAGATATATTCCATTGTTTTGTAATATTTCGGTTTTTCCTCCTCAAATTGGAGACGGGACTCGGGATGGTCTTTGAGGATGTGAATATACGTATATTCGAGATGGCCGATGATAGAACTCACATACTGCATGGCCTTCATAACATCTTCATTCTTTCTGTCCTTCCACTCCTGGCCTTCAATCGGTTGATAAGGAAGTAATCCCTTTGATTCGCATATTGTTCCCGCAGGGAGAGTCATGGCCAGTGAACCAAAGAAATCATAAAGTGTCCACGCATGGGGAAGGAAGGCTGTTTTCTTCAAGGCGAGTGTTTTTAGATTCTCATCAAATTCTGTCTTTTTCTGATTATGCATATGGCCATACACAAAGTGGTTCAGTTTTTTCAGCTTTTCCTCCATCTCAAGTATTTGTGTCTCCGATATCTCGTCTTCGATCTTGGGGAGTTTGGCCTTCCATCCTTCCAGTTGATACCAGATCCACACATCGTTTACGACGTTGATGTGATCGATGGTGTTCAGGATGTCCGTGTCAAACGCAGAAACCCGATCTTTTCCGACATCTGAAAGTCGAGCCTTTACAACAGTTAGTTTGGAGAGAAGCTGACTGTAAAATTTGTGGTTGTCTTGAATGGGAGGGCTGGTGGATTCGATGAACGACTTCATCTTCTGCAGAAACATTTGCAGCGTGCTGAAGGGGAACCCGAAGGACGAGACGAAATCTGGTTCGGACATGTTGGACAGACTCAGCATCTGCCAGAACAGCTCCAGTTCCTGCTGGATCATCAACAGACACAGTTCTATAATTGGTTGTGGATGTTTCATCGCAGGGGGCGTGCGAGGTCTGAAGAGATAAGGATGAATCGCTGGGAACGATCGCCGAATCCTCTCCCGCAACTCGCCGACGTGCTCGAACGGAAGCATCATCTGTCCCAGGCACTCGTTCGATTTAATCAGATATGGTGTTGGCTCTTCATACTCAAGATCTGCGTGAGGCTTGTAAGTACCCGTTGCGCCGAAGTACGTGTTCCCACGTTTCACCAACACGATCATTAACCCATCCATCCAAGTTTTTATCATCTTTGCCATGTGCGATGTACTTGTGTCCGCATGACTGAGTCTCCTCGCTCTTGGTGGTTCGGCGGCATAGTCTGGTTCTGAATACACGTTTTCATCGTTCGCAGAAAGTGAATCTTCTCTTTCATCACTCTTCTCGTCATTCTTTTGATTATTCCTTGAGGGGTCATCCCTGAATAACTTCGCGATCGCCGTCTCTTCTTTATTCATCGGGCCATCTTTGGCAAACGTCTCAATTTTACGCAATTCTGGGAGTATTGGATACGTTCTCCGAGGTGGTTCGTAAAAGGGAGTGCGGTACAGGTGACACGGGGGAGGAAGTGGCTGATGGGAGGAAACTGTGATCGTCATCGAGATCAATTTCTCCGTCTCACCGTCCCCAAAGCTATCATTTAGCAGTGTCTTTCGAATGTCCTCGACAGTCATTTCCGCCTCTATTGATGCGTCGGTGGGTTGCATCACCACTCCAGGCGATGTGAGAAGGGTCTCCATGTCGAGCGATGTGGGAGGGGTCTCCACACCAGGCGATGTGGGAGAGGTCTCCATTGCGAGCGATATGAGAGGAGTCTCCATTTCGGGCAATGTCTGGCGGGCTTCCTGTTTCAGCTTCTCATCTTGCTCGCTGAAGGCGTCCAGAGGCGGCACCATGGTCACATTCATCAGCAAGGGCGTGAAGTAATTCCCCGACTGTTTGGTATTCGGTATTGTCGCATCCGGGCACGGGTACTTCAATTGGAGTCCCATTAGGTTTGTGTCTGAATCTGGGTCGGAGCATGGCAACTGTCCGTTGGATAGTCTTTCCGCCAGCGTCTTCCGCTTGTAGAAGAACGTTGGGTCGTCCTCCGCGACAAGGTCTTTTTCTGCTTTGTCCATCTTCTTGCTCCCTTCTGGCTTTCGCACGAAGAGTATGTTGGTGTTCGTTGTGTCGAAAACCGTTTTGCGGAAGTTCAGATTGCTCGAACCATCGATTGATTCCGCGCAGATATGATTATAGAACCTGTCTCCAATCACCTCCCCGCAGAACCCACATCGCACACACATTGCGTCGTTGTTCGGAGGGAGTCGCTCCCCTGTGTCCAGCAACAATTCGTCCTCTGCTTCGATTTTGATTTCGATCAGATTCTTCGTTGGTGATGTCAACGCGGCGATCACAATGTTGGCTGCAGGAATGAAGGATGTGATGTTCTCCACCGTCTCCGGCCTGAATGATTTGAAAACTTTATCCGAGACCACAAACACGAAGTGCGGGAAGATCTGGTTCATGCTCAGACCGTAAACATCCATCAACAGAACAAGCCACGCCTTCATCAGGTTCGCCCCGACCTTACTGATGGTGTGCTTCTTTCTGATCGTCGACTGCAGGAAATGCACACCCAGCGAGTGGATCTGGGGTGGTTGGTCGGGCGGTTGGCCGGGGTGTGCGTTGGGGATCACACGGAAGAACAGCAGAATCGAGTCGAAACCCGCGTTGCACTGTCCAAGCGGCACGAGGTGGAAGGTGTAGTAGTGAAGTTTGGATGGGGGAAACTCGAATGGTTCTTGTTTGTGTGGCTTTGGTTGTGCGGGAACTTTTGCTTTCTTTTTGCGCTTTTTGGGTTTGTCGAAGTATCTCACTACTTGGTTTGAGCGCTTAGGGCGTCCACTTTTGTATGTCTGTTCTTGTGAGATGGGCTGTTCGGGTTCACTAGCCGTTGGTTCTTCAGAGGAAGAGGCACTCTCGTCTGAATCGACTCTCTCTTCTTCAAGCGGAGTTGTGGGTTCTTTCTTTTTGAAGACATACTTCCCTTCCGTCAGCTCTACTGGTCCACTCTCGGAAGGTTCGCCAATCATGCATTTGAGAAAGAATCGGCCCCACTTGTCGTCGTCGAATTTGTTGTGTTCCAAGCATCGAAACTCGGCCATGTCGGGAAGGAAGGCATGGTGGGTGTTGCATGTCCCACTCGAGTCGACCGCACTTCGTGTTGGCGCCGGTGGATACGACAAGGACATATTCTCATCGGCTTCGGTTACAATGTCATCGAGGTCCTTGATTTTTGAAAATTGCGCTCCCAGACGAATCGAGCTGTGAGTCAGTCGTTGGAACAGCATGAAAAGCATCGGGTCGACGAGGTCGGTGTCTGATACCGGAGTGTCTGGGACCTCCATGAATGCATTGTACTTACTCTGCATAAATATCATCCACTTCTGTGCAAGTAACTCCTTCGCTTTGGGCGATGCGTAGGCCATCGTGAAGTTGTGTGGATCAGCTTGGGGGCTGTCCAGCACAATCAGCTTGTGAGAGATTTCGTCCCCAAAGACGTCTCCACTCACGTTCGGGTTCAAAGCTTGCTCTGCCAGTCTATCCAGCACCTCGTCCTGCGTCATGTAATCCTGTATGTTCCGTGGTGTGAATCCGAGCATTTCGACGACCGTTTCGAGTTTTTCAAGTTTGGCAAGTGTATTTTGGTCCGATGATTTGATCTGGCTTGGGATGGCATTCAGCATGTTGATTCCCTCGAAGAGAGTGTATCTAGGCGACACATACAGAACAAAAGGAAGCAGCTTTTCATCATCTTTGACAATGTCTGCCCAACGATTCTGATTCGGTGAGGTCAGAAGCACATAGTGTTGGGAGGGATTCAATTGTCCTGGCACCAAGACGAGACTAGACAAACAAACAGAACGATCAAGAAAGTGAAAGAAACACACTCATCAACGAAATGCCACGTCTTTCCTTCAAGACGGTTTTTAATCTTGTTGCGACGATTGAGAAACAGGCGCAGGAAATGAGGGAAGTGGTGGATGCTTGGCACTTCCACTTCCCCCAACTTGATTTCCCACCCTCCGGGAAGAGGTCTTTCCCATACTGCTCCTCTTGTTCGCTTGATGCTTGGACAAGTGCATTGTAGGCAAACACCTCATATTTGTAGATGGTTGGTGTGACGGCAATGTCTCGCGGAGGCTTGTTGGCGTGAGTGACATGCACGGTCAGTTGCTTCGCGGGAGGTGTCGAAGTGTCTGCACTGAGATGATGTGAGGCTTCACTGTCAAGTGAATGGGTTCTTTTAGCAAGAGCGGCGTGGAGGTTCAAACTCGGTGAAAATAGTGGGGAAGTCGGTGGGGTGTCGAAGCTGTTGTCGTTAGGGTCGTGTTTCTCTGTTTTCACTTTTTGGGCAGAGCCATTCTCTTCAAGGGTTGTCTTTCTCTTCTCATCCCCCTGGGATGTCGCTGTTGCCGGGATTGAGTCTGGTGTGGGGCTGAGATTGGGCTGCGAGATGCCGGTTTTTTGACGTGTCTTTTCGCTCTTCGTGCGGACAAATATCAGAGGATATTCACCTGCTTTGGCTGTACAAACTGCCTAAAAAACATAAACAAATCAAAAGACACAAACCTCTGCTCCGAGGCTTAGTGCCAGCGTGATTGCTGGGAAGCGAAGAGCTGACTTCCCTATTCCAGGTGAGCCTGTAACAACATGTATCATCGATTGAGTTTCCTCCCCTATGCAGTTACGAACAAATTGCTGTGAATTGAACAAAATGTGGCTCAGCAGAGAGAACCACGACGGCCTGAACAGAATGTCTTTCAGATGGAGTTCCAGATTTTTCGTGTTTTTGTAACTCCCAACTGTCTTCATCATGAACCTGGAGATGTCCAGAGGCAAGACTTTGCTGGGCCGCTTGTTGTAATTCGGAAACTCACTTTGACTCAAAGGGCCCATCGACGAGTCAATAGCCACCAGCACGTTCCGCATAATCCTTGAGAAGGGTTCCTCCAATCGATGCTCTTGTTTAACTTTATCAAAGTCAGTGATTTGATGAGAATGGTCAACTTGGGGATGAGATCCATCCGGCCACGAGAAGGGCACAATTACCAGCAAGCGAGAGAGATCAGTTCCATCAAGAGTATTTTGATGCTGAAGGACATCCCTGAGACTCTCTGATTCATCAACTTCAGCGAGTAACTGCTCTTCGCCAGTGAACAGATGAATCACACTAATATCAAGCCACTGAATTGTATCTGCGGGTTGTTCCGGATATTGGCACTTGAGCCACTTCAAAAAGTCTTCTTTGGCGGTCCGAATTGTCTCATTAATATTTAATGGAAACAATAATTCGATGGGTGTTGTGATGGCTTCAGGCGTCCAGAACAGGACAAATACAACGTCTTTGGCTATGTCTTGTGGCGTTGGCGCATCTCTTGCATATGTAGATGATACATCGACGTCCATATCCATGTGGATGTTTTCTTCAGAAAAATGTTTTGAACACAAAGATCGGACCCATTGTTTGTGAATTGTGAGACGCTAAAAAAACAATAAGTATGGCCGAATGGTTCGATGTCGAATCTGACGAAGAGTCTCAATCTGGAGCTGTCACCTGCTTGAAACCCATTTTGTCGATGGATCACCCTCTGAAAGATGAGATTCACACGTACAGGTATTGATATCCTTTCTCTCTTCGTCTTCCCCTCACACTGAGGTAAAAGATTCAACAGCATTTCTATCCAAAGAGGACGTCCAATCTTGCTCATTTGGAACTTGTTTCTCCTTATGATTGGTGTTTTGAGTGGTTCTGTTTTGTTTCCAAGCAAGATCGGTACAAACAGGTTGCATAGAAACAAAATAAGAATGTTAAAGTCAAACCCTTATTTCCTTCAGTTGATTGATATGGTTGACGCACAGTAGTTGGACAGACGGGAGTTTCCACACATCTTCCAAGTGACTCCAAAGGAACTATCTTCCAAGGTGGCGATACCTCCTCAGTCCTAAAGTCAGTATTCAATTCCCCCCGTCTTGTTTGTTGTCACAGATCTCGCCAAATTACGACAAAATTGGCCTGTTTCTGGCGATCATCCTCTGAAAGGATACAAAAAGGCACAACAACCCCTAAATGGAAGATAAAGCTTAAAAAGATTTGAACTAGCAAGACATACCATTCACATGGATTCACACTTCATATTTGCCCAATTGTACGTTCTGAAAGGAACAAACTCATTCGCGCTGAAAAGGCAAGATAGGACGGAAATAATGAAGAAGAGGAACATACGCACAATGGGGGCGAAGTTTGTTGAGACAAGAGTCACAGAGGACCACTCGATAGGACAAAGAATAATACCGTTATATTGATGGAGAAGAAATCAGTCCCACTTCATTGTGCCATGTCTGTATGGTTTGATCTTCTGACGCTTCTCTCATTGAGTTTTCATCGCCTTCTTCATATGCTCATGTATATCACAACCCGTTTATTATCTCGTGAAACGATTTTATCTAATGATGAAACCACTGACGAGAAGCCAGAATCATCGACACAGATTTCACTTCGTCGCTCGAAACAATTCAAAATTGGAAAAGAACTCGACGGCGATATCACCCAAAACACACTCACTCAACAATATGCGATGGACAGAGAACAGGTTGAATCTTCTTATTGCATTAGATGTCTCCCAGCTGGCTTCAACGATCAATGACATTCTGACTGCCATGAACACGGAAACAAGTGATCCCCTCAATCGATATCTCGCTATGCTTTCATCAATGGCACACCTTGCTGGTTTCTGCTCAGTGTTTGTTGAATTGAATGGGATAGAAGCACTCGTTTCACTGAACAGTCAGTTCACGAAAGAAAATCCAAATGTTTGCTTCCTCATTCATTTCTTTTATCAGAAGACATTTCTTGAGCTGATCTGGGGTTTATGTGTGCCCTTTCTTCGAAATTGACTTCGCACAGCGTATCATTGTTCGGAAGCCGCCAGTCCACTGTTAACTTCACCGATTTCCAATGATCTGGTCGAACTTTTAAAAACAAGTGAGACTGAAACAGCAGAACTGGTTTGTTTCTTCTTCTTTCCTCACTTGTTCAGGTTCTCAAATGTTTGATCAATCTTGGAGTTGACAAAGTCGATCTGATCCGGTCTCAGCTCGGACCCACACTTCTCCCGTCGCTTTCTCTCTTGCTTCAGACAACCCTCCCAGTCCACCATCAACACCTCTCCATTCGAGACAACATTGCTTTCTTTGGAGAATCATCGCAGGACAAGTCAACCAAACTCTGTCTTAATCTTCTGATTCTGGTTGTGGAAGGAAGTCAGCAGTTTAGACTGGACAACGAGTTCGTCCGATTGATTGTGCCTCTTCTTCGACACAATTCGACGAACATCGTTTTGCTTGTTCTCCGTGTCCTGCACACAATCACATCGAATCCTGATATTTCAGGAACGATGAGGCAACAAATCCCGGCCGCCCAGATCGATGGGAGCACGCGATCGGTTCCAATGATGACACTCGTCGCAGAACTGTTCGACAACTATCTCAGCCGACTCCGCACACAAATTGGGCAGATCCAGTTGTTGTGGACGAATGAATCGGAAAGTGCGATGCTGCTTGACTCGAACACTGGTGCAACAAATGCGTCGGAATCCGTCGACGTTTTGACACTCACTCCAAGAATTTCTGCGACCTGTGACGTGATGAGTGGTCTCTCGAATCTCTTCAGCTCTGCTGTCTATTGGGAGGACCAACTGCATGAAATGGTGCTTGGCTGTGGGATGCTTCGTCTGTTTGGGGATTGTTTCTCGTTCTTCCTCGAATCTCTCGAATTTGAAGACTCTCTGACGAGAGCGAATCCAGCCGTGGAACTATCGTGGATGGACTCCAGAACTTCAGTGAAAGAAGACGCAATCCGAGTTGTGCGAAGCTGCGTGGTTGGGATTGTGGAAGTGATTGAACTTTCGCATGATCGAAGCGATCTTATTTTCCGTTCAATCCATCCTCAGCAACAAAAACCACACAAGACATTCTTCTCCGTCTTGTCGACTCTGCTCTCCACGGGAGTCCCCGACCTCACTCAGCCCGTTGCTCGCATCGTGAAGCAGATTCTAACGTGGAGAGACGGATATCTCCCGAAAATCCTGAAATCTGGGCTCGTTGAAGTTCTCTTTCGATATGTGATCACACAGGACATTGACGACGAACTCACCGAGAGACAGCTCATGCAGATTGCGAATCGTGTTCTCGCTGGAGGGAATCAGAGTTATTTGCAACACTACCAACCACGAATGATTGAGCGTGTGTCCGCTCACCGTTTTCACTCTTTGTTGGCTCAATTCCACTTCGTTGAGATGATGGCGAACCGATCCCAAATGCGAACAAAAGAATGGTCGAACGATCTCAAGGAGCTTCAATATCTTTCTTCGGAGATTGAAGCATTGATGAATAGTTCCCAAAGGACAGGAAGTTGATTGGGATCCGAGGGAGCAGACAAAGTTAAACCTTATCGAGGAGTACGAGTCATTCGGCTTTGGTTTCATTTCTTCTTCCACTTGTCATATCTTACATCATCTTGATTCCTTTTGTTGGTTTGTATGTAACTTCGTTCTCGTTATCATCACCACGATGAACGGGTTCGATCACGATCTGCTCTCTCCTTGAAAGTTCTGTTCTCCACATGATTATTCTCAATCTATCCCTGCTGATCTCGAAACGAAAGACAGAGTCTTGAACTGGGACTTTTCTTTGGACATTTGGGAAGAACGAACGAAACCACCCTCTGAATATCCTCGATAAACTGCAAACCATTCCTGACAATTTGTATTGCTACCGGTTCCCGCCCCTCACTTCCTCCATGACCAATATGCAAACCCCAGAAAGCCTGAAAATTGATGCACTTGTGAACCTGAAAGTTGAACGTGAAGTTGAGAAAGCGATGAAGCAGCGAGAACATCAATGCAAACTGAATGCCTATTCTTGTGAGATGCCGAACCCGGAAACGGAGAGATCGCGAGCAGAGAAGCGAGTATTGCATGAAGTGTTCAGCGATCTCTGGAAGCAAATGAACCGTCTGTCCCAAATGCCGGACTTGTACAGCATGTCAGTTGAAAAGGTCAGAATGCGGCTTCATGAGCTGGAAAATCTGAAAACAGCGACAGAACAAGGTGGGATCGATTCTCTGAGCATGTGAGAGTTTCACAGCCTTTTTTCTCGGCATACTCTTTATTCTCACTTTACCAAATCGATTTCAGTATTTGTACATCCATTTACACCCATTTCTTCTCGAATTATGAACAATAATTGACTTTTGGTGAAGAATCAGAGAAAGGATTTTGTGAAAGTGGACAGTTTGACTTATTGGCATGCATCTCATCTGTGTAGCATTCTGCACATTGTTCCGAACCCCCTCCCGACGTCCCTGTGAGATTTTTGACTTCGATATGGTTCTCCACACCACCAGAAATCATTCCAACTTCACGGTTCAAGATAACAACATATTTGGCTAATATTGAAAGAGAATCATGTGAAACACATTCTAACAGATGTATGACATCAGGTGAACTTCCAGAAGCGAGAAGAAATGGTCGATTGGTGGAGGTGGACGAAAAACATGAAAAAAGTGAATCGGCATCGAACAGTCACTGATCTCGCGATGAACAGCTGCAAAGCCTGCCCTGTTCTTTTTTTCGAAGAGGAAATCCACTGGTTTTGGCTGTCTATGCAATTCTGACAATGAGTCGGTTGATGCTTTGATTGTGCATTCCCGTCTATCGAGAGGTGATGTATGGTGAGTTTGACTGGAAGTCACGGAGAAATAATGAAGAGATTGTTGTGTTGGACAATCTTTAAACACCATTCTGTGTTGCAGTCGCCTACAAAGGCTCAGAGTTTTGAAGTGTCATTTTCATGCACCATTAGCTGTTCAAAATTGAAATATCCAAAGCGAACAATTTGTTCACAAGGGAAGGATCTGATGAAGGTCAGCAAGAATCCGTCACAGACATGTCAGGTTGATTCGAAGAATGTTCAAAGCAGCCACTCTTTCTGATGCCGCTCCTTTCGACAATATCCCCACCAACTCTTCCAATCGATCTTCCACATCCGCTGAGGAGAAATCAAACAATGCTGAAGGCCCACACGGTTGGGATGTTGATATGCTGCATCTTGAGTCAAATATGACGATATTTGCCTATGTCTGTCTTTCACAAGAGACAACTTTCGCTTCATTACGACTTTTCGATAGTTGCGGGAAACTTGCTGGAAGAACAGACAAAGATTCGCAGTGACAAAATGATTCTGGGTTTGCCATTCTGGTCAAAGAACCTTGTAAGGGTTCGATCAACATTTTGATTGAAAGTGGAGATGTCTTTATCAGTGAGAGGAGATGTACTTTCATCCAGTCAGTGTTTTTCGTCTTCCCTTGTTCACCTTGGTCCAACTCCTCTCGTTACACTCCCACCGATGGATTTCACCTATCCATCGCATTTCTCCATCATGCATACCACCATTGTTCACGCAATTGATGATTCGAATGGTAATTCCTTTTGGAGTTCTGTCCTTCTTTCCAACCCATTCACATCTGGAGTTGTCTCAATCACAATGACTCTTCTCTCAAAGCGATGTGTGCTTGATTCCTCCTCATAATTTGATCAGATGGCAATATTGTTGCTGGTTTGATGGATTCCAACACTCCAATCCATGAAATTGGTGAAAAGCTTGGATATGATGTCAAAAGTCATTTTATTTCTCTTCTCATCTTCTCAGACTCTGTCAGTCTCAACACATCTGGATATATCAAATTCAACACTCCATCATCCCGTTCAAATGCACCTTGCCATTCTCCTCTGAATGGAGGAGATAGTGTCCGAATGGAAGTTGATCTTGATTCAACACCTCGAACAGTGCAATTCTTTGTGAATGGCGAGGCTGGAAGGTGTTACATGTCAGGAATCCCTTCATCAGTGCGAATTGGAGTCTGATTCTCTTTTCTCACATCTCTCTCTTTTTCAGTTTTCTGTCGCTGGAAAAGGAACGTCATTCCGAATTAACAACATTTCTCGCCTCTCCCAACCAACACCTATCAAGGAAAGGACGAGAGAATCCAGATGGTCAGCGTGGACAACCACACCACCACGAGCATTCCACAGCCCCAAAATGAACACTCGAGATCCTCTCTCCTCTTGCAAAAGTGTCAGAAATGAGAATAGGATGGAAAAATGATATTCCTCACCGAAATGGGAGTGTGTCTGTCTGCCAAAACAATGAAATCTTTCTCGAACAAGCGATGACCCCCAATGCGTGGAATCTTCTCGCCTGCGAACAATGGAGTCCACCGACAGATGCTGAATCAGACCCGTTTCAGAGCGAGCAAGTCTTTTCAATTGTCCATCGAATGAAAGATTGGTTTGAAGAAAGAAAAGGAAGAATTTGAAAGGATTATGACCTCAAGCGAAGTGAGAAAGGATTGGAACAACAGTGCAAATGGAAGAAATGCCAGAACATCCTCTTCTTGACAGACACAATGAGGAAGAACAGCGAAGAACAGCAAGAATCAACACCCTCCAACAAGTTGAGACTTAGGCGCGTGTTGTGTCTGTGGTTACCACTAAAAGGAAGAAGGACCCGAAATGGCAAACGAGATTGGAGCTTATCGCATGTCTTTGACCAGTTCGGACGAACACAACAGATGCTCTCCAACCGTCGCCCAACGCCATTCGTAAGTTTGATGTCACTTTCGAAGAGTGAAATCGAAGACATCGAAAACGATCTGGATATTTCTGTTTCAATGACTGTCAAACACCTCTTCTTGGACTCTGTCGTGAAGAACAAGCCACTGTCGGCAGCGGCGTGTTCATCACACAAAGCATTTGACAGCTCCATTCCTCCATTCACACACACCATTGAACCGTTCTTGATGCTCGGCTGACGATGACCAGACATTGGAATGGTGGGAACGAGAGTGACTCGAATGTGAGCAGGAATTGGCTGAATTACGAGCAGTGTCTGATCATGCAGATCGTTCAGTGGAGGGTCTTGATGCGGCTGAAGCGGAAATTTCAAGTGGATTGACAATACTTATCACACAAATGACTCGACACAGGAAACATGAAAAAGAACACTTTGCCCAACCAGAACACGCTACAATCGACAAACAATGAACATTGGGAACAAATTTCAAAAAGTTCTTGGCGAAGGTGTGAAGAAGGAACTTTCTTTAGAACTTTGGGAACAACACTCTGAAACGGCTCCAGAAACAGAGAATATGGAAGTCAAGACTGAAATGGAAAAGAATTGTGCGCAAACAACAAGCTGTTTGTGAGGGCATTCTTCGGAAATGGGAATATTGCAGGCAGGCCGCGATGAACGAGGAACGAGTCTGACTCACCGATTCAGCGACATTCGCAAGAAGCTACGAAGACCAGACGACAGACTCGTTTGGAGAACACCAAAACAACAAACCACGTCGTCAGAATATTGCTCACTTTCACTTGTTTTTGGAATGATTCTATCTCATTGAAGTGACCAAGATCAACCTTGAAATCAAGTTAGGGAACTTGTAAAAGAACACCCACATGAATTTGACACGAATTTGGTCAGTCCTACACATTGATAAAAACATTTCACTTGTCAGGTCCGAATCACAGTGAAGTGGAGCCCTGGTTTTGATACAGGTATGGCTCGAAGAACTGGGACCGAATTTTTCTCCCTCAATATTGCATTATTTCATTTTTCCTTTAAATTCACCAGTGAAAGTGGTCATTCTCCTTATTTTGAAAAAACACCGAGATAAACTAAAATTCTCCAAAATGAAGTGCGGGTGTTTGCGATCAATTGTCCCTCGTCCTATCGAGTGATCCTCTGTGACTCTCGTCCAACAAACTTCGCCTCCATCATGTGTATGTTCCTCTTCTTCATTATTTCCGTCCTATCTGCCCTTTCCAGCGCGAATGAGTTTTATGACTTCCTCCTCACTCAATTAGGCAAAGATGAGCTATTGGACCCTGGAAATGGTATGACATGCTAGTTTAAGTCTTTTAACCTTTCTCTTCGATTTAGATGGTTGTCGTACCTTTTTGTGTACTTTAAGAGGATGATCGCAATAAATTGTCCGGTCTAATCATACTGCTCCTTGATACGTGACAAAAATCCGGACAGGGAGAATTAAATACAGATTTCTGGACTAGAACTGTCTCGATACCCTGACATGTGGTTCTGTTGAAGGTTCCTGAAGTTCGAGAATGGAGCGCTGAAAACACCAGAGATTGCCCATTTATCGTGTCTCTATTCCTTTTTCCTGTAATTCTACTCCTTCCACATCGCATTCATGTCTCTTTCTCCTTTCTTTCTTCATAGTCCTCTTCACACTGAGGCAAATTGATTCAATCGCGATTGGTGAAATGTGGAATCTTAAAAATGAACAAATAAGATCTTCAACAGCATTTTTCTCCAAAGAGGACGTCCAATCTTGCTCATTAGTCACTCGTTTCTCCTTCTGATCGGTGTTTTGCGATGTTCTGTTTTGTGTCCAATCAAGATCGGTACAAACAGGTGACTTTGAAACAAAATAAGAAAGTTGAAGTCAAACCCTGATTCCCTTCAGTTGATTGATAGGGTTGACGCACAGCAGGTGGACAGACGGTTGTTTTCATTCTTGACCATCACGAAACTCCAAAATAACCACATGTCAAGGTCTCGATACTTCCCTAGTCCTAAAGTCTGTCTTTTATTCCCCTGTCCTGTTTATAGCCACAGATAAAGCCAAATTATGAGAAAATTGGCCTGTTTTCGGCCACCTTTGTCAGCTCCATCTCCCGCATGAAGCAGAACTCAGTCCAGCGTTCGATGATGTGAGGGACGGACTGTTTGGCCTTCTAAAGAGCATCTGCTGCGCGGGCTGTGTTGTGGAGGATGTGTTGAAAGTAGAGGGAAGCGAGGATCCAGACGGACGAGGCATTTGTGAAGCGCTGTGTGCCGAACGTGAGCAGGTTTACCAAAAACAACTGCACGTTTGGATCGGAGCGAAGAGACTCGATTAGGGTGAATCGGACAGCTCGTTCTGAATTGATGCGAGTGTCGGTATTTGGGAAGCTTTCGGGAGGACATGTGCTGGTTGGCGATGATGACAGACTGTTGCGGAGGCAGAGGCTGCAGTTGGAGAGGAGGTAGACTGGCACGGGAGCCGATACGGGAGCCCGAAGAGAGGTTCAGTCGTATTTTTCCGAAGTTATCGGCAACCAAAGGCTACAATCTTTTCTTCGATGGTATACCTCTTTTCTTTGGACTTCCTACACTTCTCTTTTGTCGCTTGTCTCCCCACTGCACGGTTTTTCTGCTGGTTTTGCTTTTTTTCTTTTCTTTTCGCTACTCACTGATTGCTTCCGAAAAGAAAATTCTAAAATGAAAGGCAAACCGTCGTTTCCTGCCAGCGATTGGATTTTGCGAGTACAAAACGTTCGCTTGAGCCCACTGAAGGTCAGACAACAGTGGTTGAAAATGCTGGCTCTCCCTTGAGTAGGAGAGGTGAATAATGCGGCCATCGGTGAAATGAACAGGGCATGGCAAGCAGGGATTGTCAGGAGTCCAAATCACAATTGAGAGTTGAAAAGCGTGTGACAAACAGTGATTTGCGATGAAATCGGCATATGTCCCGTCCACTTTCATCTCATTATAGTATTGATCCGCTGAAATTGGGGGCGTGAAGAGCGATAGACAACCTAGGTAAAATTGAGAATGTTGTTTGAAATACTCGCAGGTGATTTGTCTTAGATAAGAGAAATGATCCTCCGTGTTTGTCAGGGGAGACAGAAACGCTTCGGAAGAAGCAGTTTCCGTCCCCCATTACCGGCCATTTGTGATGTGATGACCTTGGATCGGTAAAAGAACGTAAATGGCGGAGATCCGAATCCGCATCATCAGGAGTGTACCCCATTACAACTTGATTGATGTGGGAAATAGTTTGGTTGGGAGGATCAAAGGATACTTTTCGGATGGATGCAGGAATGTGTAGGTCGACAGAGTTGGTGGTCGGAAAACTGCCCGCTGGAATTGTGTTCGTTGAATGGACTAGTGTTTCGATTGAGTTGTGAATTGGTGCCACTTCATCTGTGAGTGTGTGTTGTGAAGGTTTCGATGCTTGTTGAGGAGAAGGGAGAGAGTTGATAGGATGTGATGATGTGAACGAATTCACGCATTTCTGACCTAATTCAGATGAGTAATGTAATAAAAATGAAACCTTCGTTGTAATACTCACCATTGTGTTCCACAACCCATCTTAGTCTTGTGATCCAATTTTCGAAAACCATAACTTTTGTTTCGGGGCTGATCTCAGCCATCAGTTTCGCCAAGTGACTCTCCATGTGTTGATGATTTGATGCTGAAATTCCTTGAAGCTTATATTTGAGGTACGGAAAGAGGAAAAAGTCGGATGGCGCAAGATCTGGAGAATGGGCTGGGTGTTCGAGGATCGAGAGGTTCGCCAGACTCAAAGCCGCAAGCGAAATACGAGAGTGATGAATACTGGCATTATCCTGATGTATGAATACCTCTTTACTTTCATTTCCTTCCCTTTCTCTCCATATTTTCAACCTTTCCAACACATTTTCTATGTATACAATGGAATCAACGTTTGTGTCAGGGTCGACACATTTAACAACTGGGGTGTCCTCAACCCCCCACCAGATGAGTGCCATTGTTTTTTTGGCACTTATTGATTTGCGTACGATTGTCGGAAGCGGAGCCCCCTGCTCGATCCAGGTATGTTTGTGTTGGTATTCTAAATAGAACCATGATTCGTCCCCTGTTAGAATATTGTGGAACTGAGTAGATCGTTGGGATTGCAGAAATGCACCCATGGATTGAGAGAGAATCATCCGTTGTAGTTTCAGCTCGGGAGACAGTTCGAAAGGGACATACCGGTTTGTGACCTTTCGTAATTTCAATTCATTTTTCAAAATCTTCTTCACAGTTGTCCTTGCGCAGGGTATTCGTGTCGCAAACCACCTTGTGGATGCGTGCGGATTTTCTGAGACGAGTTGCCGCAATTTTTCGCGAATTTCAACATTTTTTGGGAGTCCAGGAGGAGAGAGAGTGATAAAACGGAACCGATTTTGCTGTAATTCTCCGTAAATTCGAGAGATCGACGATTTTGAAGGATGATCCTTTGGAAAGGCGAGTCGACATTTCACAAGGCATTCTTTTTGTGTCAGTTTGAGTTGGAAACAGAAATAGATGATCGAACGATCACGATATCGAACAAGAGCAGATGACATTTTTAAATCATGGGCAAGATCAGACAAGAGAACAAAAAATAGAATTAATTGTATATGAATCAATGTGAAATGAAATGAAAAAGGGTGGAAATGAAAACAGATTCAGTAATATGATAAAACTCCTGGGCTCTTGTCCGATTCTCCTCAATCTTCAAAAATCTCTTATGGTTGTATCTTGTTTACTGTCTCGACTTCATTCGGGTAAAATGCGTTATTTCCGCACTTTGGTTATGGTGATTGTCACGTATCAAGGAGCAGTATGATTAGACCGGACAATTTATTGCGATCATCCTCTTAAAGTACACAAAAAGGTACGACAACCATCTAAATCGAAGAGAAAGGTTAAAAGACTTAAACTAGCATGTCATACCATTTCCAGGGTCCAATAGCTCATCTTTGCCTAATTGAGTGAGGAGGAAGTCATAAAACTCATTCGCGCTGGAAAGGGCAGATAGGACGGAAATAATGAAGAAGAGGAACATACACATGATGGAGGCGAAGTTTGTTGGACGAGAGTCACAGAGGATCACTCGATAGGACGAGGGACAATTGATCGCAAACACCCGCATTTCATTTTGGAGAATTTTAGTTTATCTCGGTGTTTTTTCAAAATAAGGAGAATGACCACTTTCACTGGTGAATTTAAAGGAAAAATGAAATAATGCAATATTGAGGGAGAAAAATTCGGTCCCAGTTCTTCGAGCCATACCTGTAGTCCCTCCACAAACCCGTCTAAAATATATAAACCCGTTTTTATTCACCAAGACCCAGAATTCGAATAATAGTGTGATTTTCATTTCTTCTAAACCCTTATTTACACGTTGACAATGAAATTTAGAGAGAAAAATGAACCGGTAATGAAGTGATGAAATGTGAATGTTTCCAAACAATGGGGCATCTTTCTCTCACTCCGATACCTTTTCTTTGATGATGATGCTGGTCGTGGCTTTCTTATGTACGAGAAGAAGATGTGGAGGGCATGCCCAGATGCTTCTGTGATTGTTCTTCTATGAGCGGGACTGTCGTTGTCCAAGGATTGTTCATGTCTGGCATTCGGAAGTGCGGGCTTGTTTTCTGGGAGAGATGGGGAAGGAGAGGAAGAGTGAGAGAACTATGGACAATTGATGAGATCGAGGAGAAATGACACGGAAAGACGCGATGAGAAAAGGAGATAAATATCCCCAATCCAATGAATTTCATGTCAACAAACATTGAAAGATACAAAATGCTCATCCTTTCCGTCCTGGTTCTCGTGCGGCAGCATCCAATGCACACAAGCGAGCAATTGTGTAATGTGTTTGATCAGAGTCCATGTGAATGGAATATGACATTTGTGCATTGTGTATAGATGTCGGAGCACTTCCATTGAGCCTCCGAAGGGACCGTTGTTGAGAAAGAAGCCTTTTATATGCTTGGCCTCTTCTTCGGTTGAGAAGGGGGTGATGAAGATGTGGGAGAGAGGGAACCTGGAGAGGGAAAAGTAAGGAGGAAAACATGAGGGAAGGGTGAAGAAATAGAAAGAAGGCTGTGTCGAGGGAAATGGAGTGAATGGCAAGGAACAGGAAGAAGTGGACGAAAAGGTGTGAGTAGGCAGACCTCAGGAGCGTGTGAGCGCTACTGTTGGTTTCTGGTTGATTTAATAGTTCCTTCCCAGCTTCCATTCTTGCTTTTGGCATTCTCCGTTTGTGGCGAGTTGATCTGTTGTTCAGACGGAAACATATCTGTAGGCGTTTAGACACGCGTTTACCTACAAGGAAGAGTGGAAACAGTGAGTGAATAACAATTTCCAGCTACGTTTCGGTCAGCTGCCCAATCGGATGGTGTTGAGGACGTGTGATCAGCGAGACCATCACTCGTACCGATTCAATCTGCTGCGAAGAAAAAGGTTGTGATACGTCCGCTCCTGATCTAATTTACTTGTTCTGATGGGCCCACGAGGTCTTTGGGAGGATTAGAGGGTATTTTTGGATGATGGATGTCTGGTTGGGCAAAATCGGAATGGTGTGATTTATTTGGATATATTCTGCATCCAATGAAGTCATGCTGGCTTTTTCATCTGTTTGTGGAGCGCTTGGTTGATTTTGATTTGTTCACAGCGACTAGATAGCTTCAGAAAGTGTCTGAGTAAATATCTTCCCCGCCTGGACATGATCGACTGAAGTCGGCATGAAACGTATGGCTGATGAACTTCGATGATGTTAGGTGGATGGTGAGAGGCTGTGGTAAGAGAGAGTGTGCGGGTCGAGACTTGGAGTGTGTGGTGAACGTTGACTTGTATTCGAATCAGGAAAACGGTTGAAAAATTGCATCGAATGATGGAGAAGAGGAGTTAGATGCCAAATTTTGGATCATTCATAGATAATGATCGGAGAGAAGTTAACGATAATTTTGTGACCCATTCTTTCAAAAACCATTCCGAACATCGAAAATAAGAAGCAGATTGCCTAGATATTGCGACTCGTTTGTTGTACACTTCACTTTGACTCCCTGTCGAGTTGAGACAACTATTCTTCTTATTTTTGAATAAAGACGGGTTTATATTTAAAAACGGGTTTGTGGAGGGTCTATGAGATGGGCTGAAGTGACTGGAAGTCCATGACCCAATTAAAGCGGTTCCTTGTCCAACTTGTCATCTTTGAAGTTGAAACTTGGTGGTCCCTGTCTGTTTGTCTGACGAAGTTGATTGACCTTCGTGTAAGGGAAATCCACAAAACCCGTCCAATCCACAAAACTCAAATGTCCCGAAAAAAGTGAAAGAGAATCACAATAGAAATAAGTGAGGACCCGAACTTGGGTGCGCGTTTTGAAACTGGGGGAGATGAAGCCCATTCTTTATTTCGAACCCATAATCAGTGCGATCTCCAGTGGTGATCGGATGATCGTTGTTTCCTGTCTAAATCGTGTCATTGTTTATGAGTTTACTCTCTTTTCTTCGTTGAGCGACCAATTTGAATTCTCTTCCGGAAAAGATGAGATTTGGGTTGATCTGACTTTTAGAATGAGAGGCAGTAAGGAAAGACTTAAAAAAACATGAGATGAGAAAAAAGGAAGGAGGGGAATAAAAGATGGCAGTTTTATGGCTCTTGCGTAGAATTGGAGGAAGAAAGAGCATCTCGACCGAGAGCCTTGTCGGATCATCATCTGCACACTATTTGAATCGTCCACAGCTTCGGGATGGTGTTCTTCGCACTGGCAGAGAATCCAGAAGCAGACGATGTGGCACAGATATTTGGTCGAAATAAAGGGGATGGGTGGGCAGTGTGACGAGGTTGCTGGAGAAGGGGAGAGTGAGAAGATGAACAGGCACAACACAAACCGGTTGGTGTCTGTGCTCTTCCAGTGATGACACACAGGAAGACGTCCTACATCCAGCTTGTGGCAAAGACGTGTGAGAAGAAAATGTTCGCTGGAAGAGGTTCTTCATTGTCTCATCTTCTTGATTTATATTTTGTTCGTGCAGAAAGGAAGAGAGGAGAACAGATACAGTCGCATCGTCTCGGCAAATGAGCGAGGGTATGTGCATGTGCACCTTGTGCATCGGGAGCTGACAGGGAGGGTCCAGAAGAGCATTTGAGGCGGGATGCGATAGGTCATCGTGTGGAAGTGGACGGTGGGGAGGGGAAGATACAGGGAAGTGGAGGTGGCAGTGAGATAGAAAGTGGAGCAAGAGGTTGAAGCTACCGAAAGAACACCGATTAAGAACGACACGTGGACATCGTGGAGAGCAGCAGTGACAGTTAACACAGGAGTTACAACTGAGCACCTGAAATCCGAGTCGAGGAATTGAATTGTGTGGATTGCGGAGGGTGGAGTCTGCGGAAGGACGAGGCACAGTGAGGAAGGAAGAATGAGAACAACTGATCTTGAACTGACTCCACAAAGTTCTAGTCAGTCTGACTGGTCCGAAATGGGCTCGAGTGGAAAGCGAGGCAGGCGAAGCTGAGAGTGCCTGGTCGGAGCCAAGTGTTGGAGTTATTGTGCGGATCACAGCCGATGTCTCGGAGAGATGCTATCACTTTGATGTCCTGCTCCGAATCGAGACCGACAGTTGGCAGAATCGTCTTCATTTCCTTCTCCACATTCAGAGATGACCCAAGGTAAAGATACACGAGCGCAGCAATCTCATGTGAGCTGATTTCTGCCGTTGCTTCTGATTGCCACCTGTCGATTCGCTGTCGCCACTCAGCCAAGGCTGCAGAGCCAAAGGCACAATGAAGGCATTCCACGAAGGGGGCTGGCTCGGCAAGTCGAGTGCGGATGGAGATCAGTACTGCGTGGAAGCTTAGAATATCGAACATTTCGTGCATGAGCATTGCCTTCGCGCTTTGGGCGAACTCAGCTGATACGCTCTCTCCGCCTTCAGAGATTCGGAAGAGAGTGTTGATGAGGATGGCTGTTGCTGTGAATAATAAACTTTTGAGCGAGTACGGGTCATGCGATTGCTTAATACCAGAGATAATGTGATCGGATTTGGGTGGTGAATCGCTGATGAGATGCAGCACTCTCCTCTCCAGTATTCCCATCCTTTCTGTTTGGAGGACACAGCCCGACCCCAGCCCTCGCTTCTGTGCACTTTTGGAGACTGTTCGCTTTCTCAGCATCCTGCTGTTGATTCAGAAGGCCTTCATTTTCTTGCGTTTTCCGCTTCTCCTCCTCACAAAGTTCAAACTGGATCTCCATCAGTTGCATGTGTACGTCTTCCGCCCATTTGCTAGTATCTGTGTAGACGTTCCGCAGATATCGGTAGCTGCCAAGGAGATCGACTGTCAACAGAATTCAAAGAGAAGAACTGCATTGCTTCTTTTATGTGCGTTGCCTTGCGGATCATGGCTGGCTCCTCGGAGAGACTCTTCGCCACGTTGACGGCTGGTGTCTTCTGTTCTGCCTCTCCGCCGGTCGGATGAGATTCAAGATGACAGCCGATGAGAGGTGGAGGAATGGCGGCGGGGACGTGTTGGTTCGCCGAGTTTCTGGTTGTGAGGTGCAATGAGGAGCCAGTCAGAAATGTACGGAGTGAAGAGTGGAATGGATGATGTTGGAGGGTGGAGATGAGCAGGGCTTGCGACTGGTGTTTTGAGCGAGATGACAATCGGAGCTTTGATGATGGACGGCTTGTCGATGTTCTGCGGTTCAGACAGAGTCGCAGAAATGAACAGAAACCCTCCAAAGTGGTCTTAGTTGGGGGAGCGATGGCAACAATGATGTCTCACATCCAATCGCACATGATGATTGATATGCTGGACACAAAGAGGAGGAAATTCTGGAAGGATTTGAAGATGGGTCCTCCAGACGTGTTGATGAACAGTCGAGATGTGTTTGTGAGGAGCGCCTGCGAGGGAAGGCTGTGCCAATGCCGAGGGGACGGGGTAGTGCTACGCGCAGTCCGCGTTTTGACTAGGGGCAGTCCGTTTTTTTGTACTAGGGGCAGTCCGACTTTGCTAGGGGCAGTCCGCGTATTGCTAGAGGCAGTCCATCATTTTCTGGGTTATTATTGCAATTTTTCACTCTTTGATTTGAACTATGACCACAATTATACATATTTTAATTCAAATTCAGTGAATATAGGAAGATTAGTGAATTGATGACTGTTCATGAGGGTATTTGTGTGATCTGTCCAATTGTGAGAGACGAGTCTTTTATACGATCAATCAAATCGAAATGACATTGATATAGAAGAGAAAGATGCGATGCAGAGACGGTGGACCATATTATGACCATTTCAATGTATGGTGAACATCTTTCTTACAGACTCTGTTTCTTGAAATGAATGAAGGGAATCGTGAAAAAAAATTGCAAAAATCTTTCATTTCTCCATTTTCTCCTGATTTTGATGATTAGTTTTGATCTCGATCCTCCTCTCTCTCGTCTCTCTCAGCCTCGTTCTTCTCGCGGCCTTCCATCAACTTCACCAATCCGGCAAGTTTAAACCGAAAGAAGGACTCGCAGAATCTGCAGTGTCCCGCTTTCTTTTATTCTCCCCATCTCCTTCTCTTCTTAGCTCGATCTTTTGGTGTCTCATCTGGGTGATTCTAAATGAAAAGTTACAAAAGACTATGGTGCGTCTCAAAAAAAAATTTTTGTAGAATTAGCTGTCAGAGGTTTTCAGGACAGAAAAGTGCTAAATTTTGGAGATTTTGTTTTGATCGCGTTCGAGAGAGCCCTATTCTGATTGGGGCTTTTTTTCACATTTATTTCCCCAAAACGTGCCAGAAAATCAACCGATGGTGTAAAACGATATAAAAGAACGGAAATGTGAGAAAAAAGCGAATCAAAAGCACGAATCATTCAAAAAGTCTTGAAAAACATGGATTGACTTCCTCGCGTCAGAGAGGCAATATCTTCATAAAGGAATCCGAAAACGTCCATATGGTATTTTTGAGGCGAATTTGTGAATGGATATCATTTTTGAGGGTTACAATAGAAGAGGGAGGAAGATCAGAATTCACAAGTCAACTGTTTGAGGGGAAGAACGGGATCACCAGATCTGAATGAGAAAGTTGAAGGAAAAGAGTTGGAAAACCTCAAAATTGCAATCAATCAATGAGATGTCAAGTTTCGTTGTTGGATCGAAGATGATGGAAACAAAGACTTGGAAAGCGAAGATGAGAATATATATCCTGTTCAAGCGATGGTTTTCCGCTTCAAAGTTTGTGTTAAAACGAGATACTTGAACATGTTTGGAGGTATAGACAAGTCTGGGTGAAAAATGTCGACTGAATGCAGAAATCAGATACAAAAGAATGTATGAAGAGTCAGAAGGACAAAAAAACACCTTCATCATGTCGAGGGGAGGAGAATATGAGCGTTCTGAAAATTGCAGAGAGTTTCTGCACGTCTGGCAGAAGAAAATACGCGGGTAACAATTCATTTAGAATCACCCATCTGCTCTTCCCGATCTTCTCCCTCTCAATCGACGATATTCGTGCCTCCAACACCCCACTCCCCCTCACTCCCTCCCTCTCTTCTTCCGCCTCTCGGAACCCGACCTCACCCTCCTCTTCCATCTTCACCGCCGACTCCATCCACCCAATCTCACCCTCCATCCATTCGTCCCTCTCACTTGTTTTCCTGTACCCATCCTTTTAGGAAATGTTCTCCATTCCTGCTCGTCCTCTTCCTCGTCTCTGTTCTTTTTGTCCCTCTCCTACCTCTTCCCAATCTCCTCTAACTCCGACTCGTTCCTCTCTGCCGCTCCCATCTCACTCTGCAAGTTCCTTCTCAGAGACACCCAAATCCTCCATTGATTCCTCCCTCCACCCGCTCGACACAACAAGCAGCGGCAATGTATCTCCCTCACCTCCATCCTTCCGTCCCAAACCCGACCGTCCTCCCCGCTCTCCGCAGCTCTTCGCAAACAGCCCTCTTTCCTTCCTCCGCCTCACACCCCTCAAACACTGCGTCGTCGAACCCGCTCACAAACATCAACAGCGCTCACAAGCCCCATCGGCACCATTCCAACGCGTCTCCCGCCGCTCGGACCTCTCAGCAGACGTAGCAGACATCTCACCGAAGACGACCACCCCGCAACCCGCCCTCTCAACTCCTCCTCTCGCCTGCCCACCCTCCTTCCTTGCTGTCCCACCAGCCGTTGCTGCGTGCGCACTGTCAACCATGTCGTTGTCTCCCGATCGAGACCAGCAGTTCTCCAACAATCTGAGTGACCCACCCAAAAACTCAAGAATCAAAGAAAACAGGAAGAACGACAAAGAAACAGAGCTAACAACGAAAACACAAAATACACCACAACCCTACACACCCCACTTTCAGTCACAGCACTCCCCCACATCATGTTCAGATCCGACGTCATCATCACCAGCGCGACTGTCTCTTCCAACGACCCAGCCAGATGAGGCCATACCAAAGGCGACGCTCCTCTCCCTCCGCCTTCCTTTCTTCCACCTTCACTGGTCTTCGTCGCTTCTGCTGGCAGTACAAAGACACGCGGGAGTTGAGTTCCACTTCTGACATGATCAACATCTAAACAGCAAAGAGAATATAGGAACGAGAGTTTATTCCAGATAAAAGGGTGAAAATTACGACGATGATGTGGAGATATGTGTGAGAGAGTGGTTGGAGATCCAAAACTTTTTGTGGTCAATCCTGGATTGAAATGGATAAAATGTTGTTCATCATCTCTTTCTTGTGTTTCATCCTTCATCGTTGGTGCTATTCGGATAGTATTGACACTTTCTATCTCATATACTTGATTTTCGGTCAGATCAAACAAAATGACCTCTTTCTCGCTATCAATTTCCGAATCTGGTTGATTTCGCTGCTACTGACTTCGAAGATGTGTAATTGTGCTCATGGTGCAAATCAAAGAGTGAAAAATTGCAATAATAACCCAGAAAATGACGGACTGCCTCTAGCAAAGCTCGGACTGCCCCTAGCAAAGTCGGACTGCCCCTAGCACAAAAAAACGGACTGCCCCTAGTCATTACGCGGACTGCGCGTAGCAACACCCGAGGGGACGGAGCAGACTCATGCGAGGCAGCGACGAGGGAAAGGACAACAAGAGAGATGGACACTTCGCTTGTGAATGTGAAGGGCACTGAGTGGGGAATGGGGCTGTGGTGGTGTTGAGTGGTGGGTGGGTGCTCTGATCGGGTAGTGATACGGATTTTTGGGTACGTGTTTCATAAATCAGTAATTCACTCGAAATGCAGATGATCTGTTGTTGCTAATGGAAAGACACAGGGTATGGGAAGATTTGAACTGGTGGTACGATGTGGGAAGACATCTCAGACCAATGTTCCGTGTTTGTCTTTATCTGAATCAATATCGTGTTGTTTAGAACAGTTTTGTTGAGGAGTGTCTGTTTTTGATGCATTTTCTTTAGCTTCCCTTCGTGGCATTCGGTTGTCGTCCAAGCCTTTGATACGATTACCCAACGAGTTTCTTGTGTTCATCCAGTCTACAATATCCATGGTTTTGTTTTCAGGATCTCCATCTATCCAAACTTTAGCTGGAGGAAGTTGTACTGTGTGGAATTCAGAGTTGAAAATGTCAGCAAGCTCGCCAGCGGATTTCAGAAAGACCCAAACCAGGCTCACTGGACATACTTCGAGGAACAGAAGGAGTGGATGTGTCGAGGGGATACGAAGGGGATGGGGTGGAGGGCATCGATGGCGACGTTGACCGTTCGTTCGTTTCACTCCACACGTACTCTATGTGCATCCTTCTTCTCGTTCACGCTCACTTCTTCAGGTGGAAGACCAGGGAATGGAGGCAATATAGTTAGAGTGAGTGGGCCAAGAGAGATAGAGGGGACACATGAAGATCGTCTCGATTCACATTGAAAAGGATGATTGAGGCAGAAGTTGTCTTCGATTCTTCACCACTCGATAGTCATTCCACTGAAACATGAACAGATTATTCCTGTTCTTATTCTGTGTGTGGTGTTGTATCCACCGTTCTCGCATGAGACGACAGCCATGGCAGAGTCAATATTCACAATGTCAAATCGTCAAAGTCGCTCTTTTGAGATCCGATGTTCATCCCACAGTGTCCCTGTCTGACCTCAGAAGCGATCAGAGACAACACTGGGTAGACACGATTATATGAATTAAGGGTGACTTTCAACTGAGGAATTAAGTGATCAAACAGTCACATTCAATCTTACCACATCCCACGCTTCCACGACTCAAATCGTCGCCCGTATTGCCCTCGCAATATCTCACTCTCCTGACGGGGTCAGTGAATCCTCCCTGCAAACTCTTTTTACCCATTCGCACCGAAAATCGAACCACGAAATGATGTCTACTCTTCACCCCGTTCCGTCCTCTCTGTGAACTCGTGAGCAGTTGACACTCAATGAACATTTCACGATCCATTCAAACAAGAAACCGAGAATCATCAGTCCAAACAGCGACATCGTTTGACTTTTCACTTTTTTCCATCCTCTCTCGTAGTTCCTCTCACATCACTCCCAAATGTCAACCAAGTACCATCCTGTGTGCCATCTCCCTCCTCTCTTTGTCCGCTCCTCTGTCACTGTCCATCTACTCTCCAAGTGCGTGGAATGTTGTATGGCCTTTCTGTCGATCCCTCCTCGCTCTGCGACCATGGTAATATTCGAATAGAACAACAAAAGTGAGGAAGACACAGAATGAAATTGAGATCTCTCCAAAACCAAACTCCCGATGAACAAAGACGAGCAGATCAAGGGAAATGAAGAAGGGAAACCGAACCTACGCTCACTCAAGCTGTTACAGATTTGGAGGAAAGACAGAACACATTGAGACGCTGCAAAAGGACTGGATGATACACTCTTTAACGATTCTCTCACACTACCAGAGACATTGGATGAGGTTGAAGTGATCGGGTTTTGTCACATCACTTGTTCGTCATTCTACGTTTTCTCTCAATTATTATCAATACATGGGTGCTAATTCGTCTGAAATGAAAATAATAGGACAAAATCAGTTTCAACAGTTCCCCTTAAACACTATTTTCAAGTTGATCAACTCATAAAGATTTACCTTCATCTCCTCCCACAGGTGTTTGCGCAAGATAATACTTCGAGGTTGAATGTCTCTTCCACTGTTCTTTCCATTTTTCCTGGACGTTTGACTTTTGTGGATTTGATGGGTTTTGTGGCATACCCTAATAGTCCTTTCAATAAACCGAACTTTTCATAAACCCGTAACATGGGGCTTGAAAAATATACATTGGTCAAACTAAGAAAACTAAAATTTGGTTCCGCGCCAAAACCCCTGTGTCGGGAGAAAACCTCAAAATACCCCCTTTTGCCCGATCAAAAAAATCGTTTCGGTAATATCTTCACAACCCATGAACCGATTTCGATGGAATTTTTCACAAACATGTTTTTTTGGTGAAATGAACATTTTAAAAAAAAGTTGGAGAAAAAATTCTGGATATTTGGGAAAATGGAAAAAAACCCATATTTTTCTCGACAAAAAATTCTTAGAAAAAAATATCTTTTCTTTTTTGAGCAGCTTTTGTCGAGAACTTTACGATCACAATGCATTTTATTTGATTCAAAACGGATGGCTGGTTGTGGAGAAAAAAGGGGAAAAAGTTGAGAAAAATGTGTGGATTCCTAAAGGAAACAGTATTTTGAGGTTTTCTCCCGACACAGGGGTTTCGGCGCGGAACCAAATTTTAGTTTTCTTAGTTTGACCAATGTATATTTTTCAAGCCCCATGTTACGGGTTTTTGAATATGTACGGGTTATTGACACTACTATAAATGTGATCGAAGTATTGGAAGTGGCCCAAAAAATCAGGTCCTGCAAAAAAATCAGACTTTATTTTTGAAAAAATTGATTCAAAAATATCCCCTCACGAAAAATTTCAAATATGTCTGGATTTTAATCTTAAACACACTTTTGATGAAATTTTGTGATTTTGAGGGCGAAAAAAAGCTGCCCATTTTGGCCCGATCCAGCCCATTATTTGTTTCAACACTTCACAAAGATCCTTTTTTCTATGTTACTTTTGAGAATTCACCAATAGTCTTCACAGCCCCCCCTGCTCTTGAGCGGGGGGCTGTGAAGACTATCCGACATTATGAAAAAGTGTCTGGAAAAAGGATCGGGTGAAGTGTAGATGAATTTATATCTCCAAAACCCGGTCTCAAATCGATAATTAAATACCAATACATCGTGAAATGGTATTAAATAAAGCTCCTGTTAAAATATTGGAGGGGGGCACGGGGTAGGATCATGCCAGTGTCCCCACAAAGCCGGAAAGATGCAGAAAACCAAACTCGGTCTGCAAACCCACAATTATGAACTTTCGAACTTCCTCCATTTCATAGTTTCTTCCTGAACTCCTCCTTTTCTCAAAAGATTAATGAAAACTAATCTCAAAGTGTGTTGCATAGTTGACACTTGTTATGACATAATTTGTGTGTCAGCGAATGAAAGGATCCTAGAGATCATCGACTGCTATGTGGACAAGGGAGGTGAGAACAATGTCAAGAAAATGGTCATGGTTCTGTTGGAGGTGGAGTAATATGAGAGGGCTGTTGGACACGTGCTTGCGTTCCAGGTACGAATGGAAGAGTTGAACTGACACTCGTCGATCGAGTGGATACGACTATTCCTATGTCAAGCTTAATTTTTCTCTTCTAATGACATACTTATCCGCAATCCGTAATTCCAGGCGTTTTAGAGGAATTCTACTTGTTACATTTGTGTTTCTACGAGCATGGAGCTGCCAGTTGATGACAGAATGTCCATGTCGTATCTCTTCAACTCGAGATGTCACAGCGCACTGTCTTCACGAACACAGGTGATTTGTTCGACACTATATTGTGATGTCGGTTTTGAGTCTTTTCAACTTGTGTGTCTCTCTACCAATTTGTGTGCACATCATCTGTATGACAAAAGTGGAATGAATCTTCGCTGTTAACAGACTATCATCTTCGTGAATATATGATCGCGTTGCATACTCTGACTATCTCGTATTTAGACCATATTTTTCCGGAATAAGTCGATGATGCGAGAGAATTCTACCAATGATTGTCTAACTTGTGACATTCAAGGTGAAACTTGGCATTTGGAAACCTTCAGCGGATCTTGAAATTTCAGCTCAAAGATAGTGCTCTCGAACATAGTCATAGCGGAGAACACCGCGTGTTCTCTACACCTGGTTGCCGAGATACATGAAAAAATGTGGTTCACAGAAAAGAAACTGTCCAGTCAGTGAGACCAACGTTATGGAGACGGAATCAACGTTAGACATCCGGAATTGCTGATTGCTGAAAAGGATGTCATTAGAAGAGAAAAATTAAGCTTGACATAGGAATAGTCGTATCCACTCGATCGACGAGTGTCAGTTCAACTCTTCCATTCGTACCTGGAACGCAAGCACGTGTCCAACAGCCCTCTCATATTACTCCACCTCCAACAGAACCATGACCATTTTCTTGACATTGTTCTCACCTCCCTTGTCCACATAGCAGTCGATGATCTCTAGGATCCTTTCATTCGCTGACACACAAATTATGTCATAACAAGTGTCAACTATGCAACACACTTTGAGATTAGTTTTCATTAATCTTTTGAGAAAAGGAGGAGTTCAGGAAGAAACTATGAAATGGAGGAAGTTCGAAAGTTCATAATTGTGGGTTTGCAGACCGAGTTTGGTTTTCTGCATCTTTCCGGCTTTGTGGGGACTAGGCATGGCTGACCGGCACTGACCGGTCAGTTTTCGCCGAAAAGTACTGACGGTCACTGACCGGAGAAATATCAGAAACCATAATCCAAAGTTACCATTTCTCCGAAGAGGAATCCAAAACACACTGAATAACTAGTCAATGACGAGAATATCCACGTTATCTCTGTGGAAATGTGAAAAGAAATTTGTTATCATTTCAATCAATCCGATTAACTCTTATATTCAGAGATTTCCGAACGAAATAATGACAAAAAATGATGTGGGGACATGATCGAACTGCTGGTCTGGGTTAGCTTCTCTTTCAAATTCCAACTCAATGCAAGTTGCTTCAGAAGCAATTTTCTTAACATCAACGATCGAAAATGTGGTTGAAGACGAGAGACAAGAAGTGTTTGGATATCTGAGTGCGAACGTTGTTGTGCCATCTGTTTTACTGAAAGAGACTTTCTCTGCCGCGAATCCTGTTCCATCCGCAACTTCGAGTGTCACATCATATTTCCTGCTTGTCACTAGGAACACTCCCTTAAAAAGACAGTGTCATTTCGAATCCATCCCCATTCTCTCGGATCGTCTGACCGACAGGGAGATGGATGGACCAATCAACTTTGGTAAGAGTTGACAAGCAGTTGAAGAACAGTCTGTTCGATATTTACGTGTTAAATTCCAGTTTTTGCTTTGGATGATCATATGGGATGGTGAAAGACCCTGATGGATTGTCTGTCTTGAAAATGCAGAACTTGAAATTAGTTGCCAGTTCATGAACGAGAAATGTCATAAGATCCGGAAAAGATGACAGTGATGGAGAGTTCTTGACAATGATCATCATTGGATGGTGGAGATCCTCTTGAGACAAGGCGAAGAAAGAATCACAAGCATTTTTGAGAACATTACAACTGACGATGATATGAGGACCGGCTTCTCTCCTCCTGACAGTGTCCTCCAGTTTCTCGAATTGCGTGAATCGATACTCCATTTTTCTATCAATCGTATCTGAGGGGATATCAGTTTGAATGAAATACAGTTGTTCGATTGTCACAAGTTGGATCTTTAGCTTTGATTCTGATAAGGCTCCGGCAGTCGAGAAGCGAAGATCAGACAAAAGATGAGGAACTGTAGGACGGTCTTTGTAAGACTGATTAGAAATGTCAGAAAGAGAGAAAATACCACTGAGAGCATCTAAACAAGGAGTTGAAAGAATCTTTGTCGTGGTGGATCGATTCGAAAGGACATGAAGTGATTTTCACAATTTAGAAGCCGTTTCGACACAAAACTGGCTCGAGGGCGATGCTAAGCTTGAAAATTTGGTCAGTCTTGTCGAAGACGAACGTATATGAGATAATGGACTCTTGGGAAATCAAGCGAAGAAGAATGAGAATAAGACGAGAACATACAAGTTGAGCATCAATAAGAGCGACTTTTTTCATGAGAATGAACCACAAGTCAAGATGGATAATGTGCTTAAATCATGGAAGAACGTAATGACCACTCAGATCAGGCATAACTCCACTCCATCACTCGAATCGTTCTCCTCTTGTTCCCCCATTTTCTCTCCGATCTTTCTCTCTACAGAAGAGCTCTTTCTCACGCTGTACAACGAACAAGACAATCCAGATGAGGTAGATTTTGAACTGGTGGGGATGATGTTGTCATTGTTCAGTTGATGGAGGAGAGGAAGCCTGATGTCAAAAGAAAGATGATGTGAAGTGACAGTTGGGTTTTCACAAACGGTGAAGAGGCTGAAAGCGACAATGGACAAGAGAAAAGCAGTTCTTGACTTGGCGAGGTGGAAAGCTCAAATAAGGGAATGTTGGGAACCGAACAGTGAGAGGAAGCAAAATTTGACATGGAAATCCACAAACTCACCTATTTCTTGTTCATTTAAGACATTGTATTGAGGAGGTAAGATCTGACCCTTTAAATTAATCTGAAGTGACACTGACCGCGACTTTTGGCCGGTCAGCCATGCCTAGTGGGGACACTTAATTCTGTTTTATAGAGGTGATATTTTTGAATCAATTTTTTCAAAAATAAAGTCTGATTTTTTTGCAGGACCTGATTTTTTGGGCCACTTGGGGAAGATACTCCCAAAGATCGGTCAATATTTCGTGACACTTCGCTTTTTCTTTCTTGAACTCACTGCTGCGAATGCCAGGTTTTGCGACGCTTAGGACGTACGAATACTCGATATACCCGATCACAGAACTCACATGTTGCATGGCCATCAGAACTTGTGTCTCCTTTCCGTCAATCCATTTCTCGCCCGTCGGCGGAGGAGGATTGCCTCCTTCTGATGAGAATTGAGTTCCCGCATTGATAGTCATAGCCAGCGAACCAAAAAATTCATAAACTGCCCAGGCACGTTGAAGGAGGGTAGTTCGCTTCAGAATGAGTTTGGCTCGAAGCGCAGATAAGTTTGCGGTTTCTCTGAGGGATATACGTTCCTCATCGTTGCGGGCTCCCTCGAGCTGTATGTTCAGAGCATCGACAGGCTCATACACTTCCTGATAAAGCGTCGTCAGCTCTTCCTTCATCCGAGAGAGTTGCAGCTCAGATGGACCATCTTCCATTTTGGGGTGTGTGTCCTTCCAAATGGTCAAGCGACACCAGTTCGGTATGTCCATGTTAGAAGAAGACACAAGACCTCCTTTGATCAAGGCGAGGCGAGCCCTGACAGCAGAAGCTCTGTAGAGCAGCAGTTTCGCAAACAAGCGGAGATCTCGCTGGAAATGGACGCTGAACTTGATGAACATTCTGAACTTTTGGAGAATCATTTGCAGTCCGCAGAATGAGAACCCGAAGGACGAGTCGAAATCTGGTTCGGACATGCTTGGTGGACTCAGCATCTGCCAGAACAGCTCCAGTTCCTGCTGGATCACCAACAGACACTGTTCCATCATTGGTTGTGGACGTGCTGTCGCAGTGCGTGGGGGAGGGCGGAGGAGGGAAGGATGAATCGCTGGGAACGATCGCCGGATCCTCTCCCGCAACTCGCCGACCTGTTCGAACGGAAGCTGTTCTTGTAATTGAAGACTCATCCGACGAGGACAGCTCCTCTGATTTGGATGAGAATGACCAGGAGGGATTTGCAGAAGAGGAACGAACAACTTCGGACATGGCAGATGTGCTTGATGAGTGGACGGATGGGAGATGGATCAAGCTGGAAACAAATGGGAACACATGTTCTGCCAGAGCGACTTCCCAAAGTCCTTACGCAGCGCTTGAGTTTGAAGAGCTCAGCTCTAAACCGCTGTTTGAATTCCATTTTCTAGTTCTTAAATCTATGTATTAGGTGAACATTTCACGTGTATTTTTTCCTAGAATGATGAAGTCTTCTTTGTAAGAAAGTTAGATCGACCATTTCTCATGTCAGCATTTTCACCATTAAATGCGATGCAAATGATTAAGGTTCTCAGCCTATAGTCAATTATGACGGAAATGAACTAAATTACGAATAATCATGGTGTTTTGTGGGATGATTAATATTCTCAGTGACACAAATATTTTTCAGTGGGGCAGATCCAGCCAAACTCATCCACACCTCTCCTCAGTGACTTTTGATTTCAACAACCAGTATTTTACGATTAAGTGAACCATTTCACAAGAAGTGGGAATACCTTAAAAAAATCTTCCAAAGGGGAATTGAACCACTTTTTCCGGCACAATCGCAGAAAAAAGTCCAAACCGGGAGCGCTTATTTCGGCGCCGGTGCTCAGCCACCCAGACGACAAGCTGAGCACCGATGTGCTCAGCTTGTCGCCATTGTGCCCAGCTTACCTAATGTCTGAATATGCCCCTCGGGACCAATGCCTATTTTCTTTGTTTGAGGCAAATGAAGGTGTCTTTCATCAATTCGCGGATGATGTTGTGGGCAGAACGGAGAGCGGTAGAGGTGACATGGGGGAGGGAGTGGCTGAGGCAAGTTGACTGTGACAGACATTGACAGCGGCGTCGTTTGATCGGCAGAGACGAAGCTGTCGGTCAGCAGTCTTCGCCCAAGTCTCTGCGCTTCCACAGGCGACACCATCGTCACTCGCACAACGTCAAATGTCAGATGGTTCCCCAACATTCTTGCATTTGGTCGAGCCATCGTCGGGAACGGGTACTTCACTTGCAGTCCAACTGGGTGCGTGTCTGCGTGTCGGTCAGAGGATGTCGATTGTCTGTCAGCTTCTCTCTCCGCCAGTGTCTTCTGTGTGTAGAAGAACGTTGGGTCGTCTTCAGACACAACAACATTGGTCAACTTGACCATCTTCTTGCTCAATTCCGGTTCGTGTTCGAAGAGCGAATGTCTTGTTTTTGGATCGAGCAGCTGTCTTGGGAAGTTCAGATTCGTCCATCCTTTCTGTGAATCCCAGCATTCGTGATGAAAGAACTCGTCTCCAATCACTTCTCCGCAGAATCCACAACGCACACACATTGGGTCGTTGTTCGGCAGGAGTCGCTTTCCTGTGTCCAGCAACAGTGCGTCCTCTGCCTCGATTGTCAGATCACGAAGATTCCCAGTTGGTGATGTCAGTGCAGCAATCACAATGTTCTCTTCAGGCATGAAGTCTGTGATGTTTCCAGTTTTCGGCGTAAATCGATCGAACACTCGCTCAGACACAACAAACACGAAGTGCGGGAAGATCTGGTCTGCTCGAAGTTCGGACAAGTCCATCAGCAGAACCAGCCACGCCATCATCGCATTTGCTCCGACTTCATCGATCTCCTCCTCATCTCCAATCGACGAGTTCAGGAAATGCACGCCCAGCGAGTCGATCTTGTTTGTGGAGTCCACTCGGAAGAACAGCAGAATCGACTCGAAGCCTGCGTTGTACAAGCTGTGTGGGACGAGGTGGAAGGTGAAGAAGTGATGAATGGGTGCGGTGCACGCTCGTTTCTGGCAGCGACGTCCGTGCCGATCCGTTGTTTCCTCTTCAGATGGAGAGATGCTGCCGATCGGAGCGATTCCCCCGACTTCGGCTTCAATCGGATTTGGTGTTTCTTTGGGTTGAAAGACAAACTTTCCTTTCTGCTGCTCAACTGATCCACTCTTGAAAGGCTCGTCTTCCATTGCATTGACGAAGAATCGGCCCCACAGCCTGTCGTCGAAGATGTTCTCTTCCGAACATTGAAACTCGGCCATGTTGGGAAGGAAGGCGTGCAGTGTGTCGCATGTCCCGCTCGAGTCCACTCCACTTCGTGTCGGTGTCGGAGGAAACGAGAACGGCTTCCTGTCCTCGCGGACGACGGGTTGTTCTCCAATCTTCATTTTCGAAAATTGTGCTCCCTGACGAACATCACTGTTGGTCAGCCGTTGGAAGAGTGAGTGGATCATGGATTTTTTGACTTCAGCCGTTGAGCAACGATGTGCAGGATCGTCGAGGAATTTGTGCTGCACTTTCAGTTTTGTCGTCCACTTCTCTGCAACGATCTCTTCAGCACGCGGCGATGGGTAGGCTGTTGTGAAGTTGTGCGGGTCGACTTGCGGGCTGTCCAGAACAATCAGGTCGTGAAAAATCGACTGCCGAAGAACATCTCCGCTCGCAATCACTTTCTGTGCTCGGTCTTCCAGGGGAGGTCCCTTGTTCAAGGGAGGTTGAATGTACCAGGGAGTGAATCCGTCAGTTTCGACGATTTGCTTCAGTCTTTTGAGGTCGTACACGTCCAACCGATCTGACTGGCACGGAATGGCATTCAACATGTTCACTTCCTCCGCCAGCGTGAATGTCGGCAGCACATAAATGGCAATCGACATCAGCGACCGATTCGTGATAGAGGCAGCTTGTTTCCAACAGGTCTGATTTGGCGAGGTCAGAAGGATGTAGTGGTGAGATGGCTTGAAATGGCCTGGAACCAACTTGAGACTAGACAAGAAAAAGGAACAATGCAGATGATAAAGAAACATACTCGTCGACAATGTTCCACGTCTTTCCTTCAAGAGGGTTGTGAACTTGGTCACTGCGATCAACAAACAGACGCAGGAAATGAGGGAAGTGGTGGATGCTTGGCACTTCCACTTCCCCCAGCTTGATCCAGTTCTCTTCATTTGGTTGCGTGCACATCACTTCTCCCGTATTCCTGAGGTCCACTTCTTGTCGTGCGATGTCTTCATCGTCGAACACGGTGCGGTCATAAACTTTATCTGCTTTTGTTTTGGAGATGAAGACTTCATATTTGTACGTTGTTGGCGTGATGGCGACATATCGTGGAGGCTTGTTTACGTGAGCGACACACATTGTTGGCTTCTTTGCTGCATGAGCTGCGGTCGGGAGAGGTGTGAGGAGGGGAGCGGGTTGCGGGAGGGATATTGATTGAGGGGACTCTTCTCTCGTCTTTCGGACAAATTTCAGAGGATATTCACTCGCCTTGGCTGTACAGACTTCCTACAAACATCAACAAAGCAAAAGAGAAAAACCTCTGCTCCAAGGCTCAGTGCAAGCGTGATCGCTGGAATGCGAAGCGCTGATTTTCCAACTCCAGATGACCCTGTCACCACATGAGCCATCGGTCGAAGTCTCTGACCGATGGGCTTTTGTACAAACTTCTGGGAATTGAACAAAATGTGGCTGAGGAGAGAGAACCACGACGGCCGAAACACGATGTCTTTCTAAGGATGTTCCAGATTTTCTTGATTCCAATAACTCTCAACTGTCTTCAGCATGAACCTGGACGTGTCCAGAGGCATGATTGCGTCGGGTCGCTTGTTGTAGTTCGGAAATTCACTGTGGCTCAAAGGGCCAATGGACGAATCAATCGCCACTATGACGTTCCGTGCAATCCGTGGGAGTGCCTTGTTCAAATCAAAATCGCAACTGACACCGATAAAGTCAGAGATTTGTTGAGAATGTTGAAATTGAGGGTCCTCAAGAACAGACGACGAGAAGGTCATAATGATCAGCAACGAAGAGAGATCACGTCCATCAGGAGTGTTTTGAGTCTGCCTGAGATCTTCCAAGCTCATTGATTCGTCGAGTTCAGAGAGAGTCATCAGTTGGTCACTGTTCAAATCATGGACCAAAACGGTATGCCATTCAATCGACTGGGCATGTTCAATCGTATATTGGGCGGCGAAATGCATCTGAAAAAGATGTTTGGCAACATAAACTGGAACATGGCGATCAAAAGGTACAGTCGAAAATGTAAAACTGCAAGCACGCAATATGTAAGAAAGAATTCTGACCTATGTTTTATTCTCTTCACAGCAGAGTTCTGTGAGGATATTTTTGACGCCAACAACCAAACCAGCCTTGTTGGGGGTGTCTCAATTTTCAGGGGAAAAACTCGATCCCAGGGGAATATCTCAATCACAGGGGAGAATCTCAGTCACAGGGGAAAGTCTCAATCACAGGGGAAAATCTCGGGCCACAGGGGAAGAATCTCAAGGACAAGGGGATTGAAGAAGAACACGATTTTGAACATGTTTGGTTTAGCGGTAAGTACGTTGGACTTTGAGACGGCGGACCCGGGTTCGATTCCTGTCATTGACTTTTTTTCCTTTTTTATTTCATTTTTTTCAGATATCAAATATTCTCTCTGTTTTCAATCCCTTTTTCTGCAAAAACTATTCATAAAGACTCTACGAGGAACAAAGCGTTGCTGATGAGCGGGCGATCACGATCCTCCATTGGTTTTCAAATTCCGGCATGATTCCACAAAATAACTCAACACACAACATAACAATGAAATGTTTGATGTTTCTTTGTGCTCCATTCACAATTTCACATTCACTCATTCTCACAATCTTTGTTCTTTTCACCCAAGGTCGAACAGTCTGTTCATCCATCTAATCGATGCGTCGAAGGCTAATCTTGAGACTGTGCACTTTCGGTTGATGTTATCAATATGCTTACCTCCCGTTTGTCCAGTTTTGTCTCAAAGACATCCTCATCATCTCTAGATTTGTTGATGGATGACTCTGAGCCTCCCGATCCTTCGACTCAGCGACTACCACTCTATCCAAGGCCAGAATCAAAACAAGACACGTTCCCCACTTCAACAACACCGCTACGTATTTTGTCTATCTCAGCGAATCTCACAGATGCGTTTTCGCTCAAAGAACTGGATTGACAATCACACCCTTCTTATGGACAATTGATATCAAATAAACTGATCTAGTTGAACCAGACGCAACTGGAAGGAACAATGTGGCTGAAGAAGAGAGAGAGGAGCAGCTAAAGAGAAGGGCGGAGAGGAAAAAGGAGAGCGAGATCGGATATGGCACCACGAAGAGAAGACTCAACACGATCCCACCGAAAGCAAAGTCGTTACCTGTCTCCCAATTTCGCGTGATAATACACCGAAGCGATCTTCCTCTCTCTTCTGAGCCATCTCGAAGAGATTGCGCCTTGTTCCGACACACTCAGCTCAACTGCGCACAACAGTGGATTGTTTGTTTTATTCGTTCTATTTTCTCTTCATTTCCTGTCCTCACCACTCACTCCATCTCCCTCCTCCCTTTTCTCTGTTGTGTCGCTCTTCATTCCTCTCTTCCATTCCCAGCCGAACCCGTCTCTCTCCAACAGCTCATTATCCGCTCTAAATCCACACAGACACACTTATAGATAAAACAACTCACTCGTTCAATCAATCCATATCGACACAGAACCACAACCAGAGAGCCTCTCTCCAGTCCCAACCCCTCAATCCGCACTCCATCGCCAGCTCCGACCAAAACCTCCATTTTTAGCAGAAATCGGACTCAAAAGACACAAAACCAATATTCGCTGTCTCCCTCGTCCACAGTTCAAGCAGCGCCGATACAACCACCCTTCCAGTCTCCTTTCCCGTTCATTGCAGAGCCAGCTGAAGATCATTTCAAAAGCGAGCGAACACTGGCTCAGTTGGAGTCGTTTTTTGGAGCTCGAATTGATCGGAAGGAGGAAGAGAGGAAAAACGAGATTCTGAAGAAAGAAGTGATGGGAGAGCAGGAACTTGCGAAGGATGAGACAACCGAATCAAACACATCATCTTCGTCTCCCATCTCCATTTGGCTCACACATCTCCTTCCAACAAAAGACGAAAATTCTCCCCAATTTGAAGAACAGCTTCAAACACTAAGTCTCCACTGTCTGGGTGTGTTCTGTTCTCTATCTGCAACTATTATCTTCTTCAGTGCGTTAATGATTGATCTCGACTTCACGGAAATCAAGGTGATGTACACACTGAGTCTGGTCTCGTCTATGTTCACCAAATCAAAGAAAAATGAAGGATGATGTAAATTTTGACGAGAACGGCAATATTTCTACAGGAAGACGACTTGTTTGTTGTTTGATGTCACAATCAAATTCGGAATGATCGATCGTCTGTTGTTCATGGAATGTGACAGTTCACAGCAAATTCAAAGTGATTCACATCACTATTGTAGGCCCTTTGGAGTGTTCCACAGATATTCACGCTCCCAACATGTAACTTCTCGCGCCATCAGGTAATGAAGGCTGTGGAAGTGACAGACATTCGCAGATCTTCTCTCACTGTCAACTTCAAGATGAGTCTCAAAAGCATCATTTTGCACTCTTTCTACACCATCACACAGCTCTTGTCCACTCAGCTGATGACGAGTCGATGGTGGAACGAGCGATCACCACAATAACCTTCAAACTCGCCAAACAATTGAAGAATTGAGAAAATCAGAAGAAGAAACATCAAACATTTCATTGTTATGTTGTGTGTTGAGTTATTTTGTGGAATCATGCCGGAATTTGAAAACCAATGGAGGATCGTGATCGCCCGCTCATCAGCAACGCTTTGTTCCTCGTAGAGTCTTTATGAATAGTTTTTGCAGAAAAAGGGTTTGAAAACAGAGAGAATATTTGATATCTGAAAAAAATGAAATAAAAAAGGAAAAAAAGTCGATGACAGGAATCGAACCCGGGTCCGCCGTCTCAAAGTCCAACGTACTTACCGCTTAACCAAACATGTTCAAAATCGTGTTCTTCTTCAATCCCCTTGTCCTTGAGATTCTTCCCCTGTGGCCCGAGATTTTCCCCTGTGATTGAGACTTTCCCCTGTGACTGAGATTCTCCCCTGTGATTGAGATATTCCCCTGGGATCGAGTTTTTCCCCTGAAAATTGAGGTACCCCCTTGTTGGTCAGTTTGGAGGTGAAATGTTCAGTTGGGGGACGGATCCGATCTCTGTCAAGAACAATCATTGGAATTGTTCAATTTGGTTTTCAGCATCAATTTCGGCAGAAAAACAGAGATATATCAAATCATTGTTGAAATGGAGAGCTATACAGAGAAAAGATTGTTATTAGAAAAGTGAGATGTCACGACGACTTCGTAGTTTCGAATCGATTGAAAATATGAGATCAAACAAATGTAAATTGGTCTCTTCATCACTTATCTCGTCATGTGTTGTCTTCATTCGAGTGGAAGAGTGAGAGACAGTCGCTTTGATTTTTGACTTGAAGTTCCGACATGTGTATTGAGGGTTGAGCTTATTCAGTCTGAGACATCTCAGAAAACATCTGATCAAAACAGAAATTAGAGCTGGAAGGACAAACGGCTGAAGGGTCGAAATATCTGATCCTGTCCTTTCCTCAGAGACATTCCTTCCGTTTCGCAATGTTCAACACTCCAAATCTTGGTATTCAGCAGTGCGTCGGTGTTCGACAGAATGATTCCAGAAATTTATCGAAGAATGCACAATTTCGGCTTCGATGGGAAGAGAGTTGGAAACCATGGAACAATAACGGCGAGATAACATCGTAAGGTCTGAAATAATGAAGAAAAAGGGATGATACCCGATGAAATCATGGATTGTTTATGTTCTTAACGTGGAATTGCATCTTGTTGCGATCTGTCAACGAGCGTAGGTTTCTGTTCAGTTTGACTCCAACTCTCGTCATTCGGAAGAGCATTTCTGAAAAATGATGAATATTGGGATAATCGTTAAAATAAAACTGAACTTAAATCCAATGCACACCGTTGTAGAGCGGAAATGGAACTTCAGTCGAATCTGGTGGGAGTTCATGTTTGATGGTGGAAGAAACGCTATTTCTAATTTGAGTGTGCGAATACTGCGTGTTGCGAGAGGTGAAGGCGTTTGGGCGCGGTGAGAGGATGAGGAGAGGAAGATCAAACCATGATGTTGCTTTTTCTCGTCACATCATTGACCTCGTTTCTCAGCGTCTATTATTGGAAAAGTTCAGATACATAAAAACCGTGAAATGGAGGAAATAGTTAAAACGGATGCTTCCGTCAGCCTTGCAGTTTTACCTTTTCGACTGTAGAAAAATTCGGATGGGTGTTGCTGCGTCTTCAGGCGTCTCGAACAGCACAAATACCATGTCCCGGATGCTGTCTTGCTGCGTCAGCGCATCTACCACAGCTGGAGCTGATAAGTCCATTTCAAAGTGGACGTTTTCTTGAGAAAAATGAGGTGAAGTGGAGGATCGGATCCATTGTTTGCTATTACTTTTGTAGTTAGAAAAAAGTATGGCCGAAAGGTTCAGAGTCGAGGTTGACTAGGACACTCAACATAGGTGAGATCGAAACAAAAGGACGAGGGAGCTGTCATGTTTAAGATAAACGAACGAATATGTCAACTGTTTCACATTCTCTCGCCTGTTTCTGTCCTTCTCCTGTTCCGCTCCACAAGTGCCTGTTCTGTCGGGAAGCACCTCATGGAGAGTGTGATGTGGTTGTGCTTCGGTGATGCGTGACTACTTCACAAGATCAGTCCGTTTCCGCCATCTGGCTTGTTTCGTCGTGTCCAGTCTCACCTCTTCTTCATCCACCTGCGAAGATGTCTCGCTTTGTTGTTTTGGTGTTCTCCAAATGCGTCTGTCGTTTGGTCAATGTCACTTCCTGCAAATGTCGCAGAATCGGAGAGTCAGACTCGCACCTCGTTCATCGCGGTCTGTCTGCAATATTCCCGTTTCTGAAGAATGTTCTCACAAACAGCATGATTTCTGCTCACAATTCTTTGCCACTTCAGTCTTGACTTTCATATTCTCTGTTTCTGGGCCCTTTTCAGAGTGTTGTTCCCAATGTTCTAATGAAAGCTCCTTCTGCACACATTCACCAAGAATTGTTTGAAATTCGTTTCCGGTGTTCATTTTCTGTCCAACTGTGACGAGTTCTGGTTGGGTAGAGTGTTCTTTTTCATGTTTCCTGTGTCGAGTCTATTGTGTTGTGAGCATTGTCAATCCACTTGAAATGTCTGCTTCAGCCGCATCAATATCATCCACTGAATGATTTGCACGATCAGACACTGCTCGCAATTCACCCAATTCCTGCTCACTTTCGAGTCACCCTCGTTCTCACCATTCCAATGTCTGGCCATCGTCAGCCGAGCATCAAGAGCGGTTCAATGGTGTGTGTGAATGGAGGAATGGAGCTGTCAAATGCTTTGTGTGATGAACACGCCGCTGCCGACAGTGGCTTGTTCTTCACGACAGAGTCCATGATGAAGTGTTTGAACAGTCATTGAAACAGAAATATCCAGATCGTTTTCGATGTCTTCGATTTCACTCTTCGAAAGTGACATCAAACTTACGAATGGCGTTGGGCCGCGGTTGGAGAGCATCTGTTGTGTTCGTCGTGAACTCGTCAAAGACACGCGGCAAGTCCCAATCACGTTTGCCATTTCGGGTTGTTCTTCCGTTTTTTTGGCCGATCACAGACAGAACACGTGTTGATTTCTCAAATTGTTGGAGGTTATTGGATCCTGCTTTTCGTTGCTGTTCTTCCTCATTGGGTCTGTCATCAAGTGGATGTTCTTGCGTTTCTTCCATTTTCACTGTTGTTTCTATCCTTTCTCACTTCGCCTGAGGACATAATCCTTTCTTATTCTTCCTTTTCTTTCTTCAAACAAATCCTTCTTTCGATGGTCAATTGAAAAGTCTTGTTCGCTCCGAGATGAGTCTGATTCAGCATCTGTCGGTGGACTCCTTTGTTCGCAGGCGAGAGGATTCCACGCATTGGGGGTCATCGCCTGTTCGAGAGGACTGCATTGTTTTGGCAGATGGATGCACTCCCTTTTCGGTGGGGAATATCACTTTCCCGTCCTGCCCTCATTTCTGACACTCTTGCAAGAGGAAAGAGGAGATCGAGTGTTCATTTTGGAGCGGTGGAATGAGCGTGGTGCTGCGGCTGTCCACGCTCACCATTTCACTTCGTTCATTCCCTCTGAGAGTGGTGTTGGTTGGGAGAGGCGAGAAATGTTGTCAATTCTGATCGATGTTCCTTCGCCATAAACAGAAAACTGAAAAAGAGAAAAATGAGTGAAGAGAGAATCAGACTCCAATTCGCACTCATGAAGCGATTCCTGACATGTAACATTCTCCAGCCACACCATTCACAAAGAATCGGACAGTTCAAGGTGTTGCCTCAAGATCAACTTCCATTCGGACACAACCTCCTTCATTCAGACGAGAATGACTACATTCATGTGAACGGGATGAGGGAGTGTTGTAGTAGAGATTACCAGATTTTTCGAAACCGACAGAGTCTGAGAAGATGAGAAGAGAGAAAAACAGACTTTTGACATAATTCCCAAGTTCTTCACCAATTGCAGGAATTGGAGATGAGTAATCCATCAAACCAAAACGAATGTAACCATCTGATCAAATTATGAAGAGGAACTAAGCAGACCTCGCTTTGAGAGAATCGTGATTGTGATTGAGACAACTCCAGATTCGACTGGGGCGGAAAGAAGAGCAGATCTCCAATAATAAGGAGGATTATAAGAGTTGTGAACAATGGTGGTATGCATGATGGAGAATTGCGATGGATACGTGAAATCCATCGGTGGAAGTGTGATGAGAGGAGTTGGAACAAGGTGAATCTGAGAAGACATGAAACAGTGACTGGATGAAAGTACATCTCCATGCACTGATAAAGACATCACCACTTTCATCGAGAAACTTGATCGAACCCTTACAGGGTATTTCTATGGATGGCAAACCCAGAATCATTTTTGTCTCTACGAATCTCAATCTGTACTACAGTTATACTCTCGCAACTATAGAGACTTTGCTATGAAGTGGAAGTTGTCTCTTGTGAAGGACGTGCAAAGGCGCGTTTCGTCATATTTGACTCCCGATGCAGCATATCAACCTCCCAACCGTGTGGGCCTTCAGCATTGTTTTTCTTCTCCTAAGCGGATGTGGAAGATCGATTGGAAGAGTTGGTGGAGATATTGTCGAAAGGAGCGGCATCAGAAAGAGTGGCTGCTTTGAACATTCTTCGAATCAACCTGACATGTCTGTGCCGGATTCTTGCTGACCTTCATCAGATCCTTCTCTTGTGAACAAATTGTTCCGTGTGAATATTTTGAGGATTTGTAGCTTTCTGATTTATGAGAACCATCCAACACCAGTTTTCGTGTGTCTTTCTTCCTCGATTCAATTCGCAGGAAGCACTGATCTCCTTCCTGATCGCTCTCAGTGGTATCGATTTTGTGACTCTGATTTTGTTCCCTAGGTGTAGTACCATATGATTACACAAAATCACTCGAATCCTCTGGACTCTTTAATGCCCTTTTAGCTCATAGTTCCCCGACCAAGCCGGACTTGTTCATCAAGGCGTACTAAGTTAATGCACGAACAGTCTATTCTTTATCCCTTCAGTCCAGCTATTCAGCCCTCTATTTCCTCCTTACAGTCGCCATCACATGATTTCGCGATTGTGTCACACAATATTAGCCTTTTCTTTTCCCTTTATTCTCTTTTTGTCACCACTTAATGTCGATCCAGCTATTCGACATTCCTCCTTTTTTCCAGGAAAACGGGACACGTGATCTGACCCAGAAAGTTGAGAACCGCTGGACAAAACAAATGAGAATGTTTTCTGTGAAATGGGATAAATAAATCTTAAATTGAGAGCAGGTATCGATTCAGAAATGAAGGAAAACAGTGAAGAACAGGTGTGGAGTTGAAAATGAACGAATCAAAACCCCCACAAAAAGGACTTGAAAATACCATCGAATGGTTCCTTGTATACTCTCAAAAAAAGTCTGTCCTTCTCTTTCCATTCTCTTTTCCCCTTTTGTTGACTCAAGCAAGATGAAAACCAAAACCACATGTGAAGAAAGAGATCCTTCCTAAAAAGATGGCTGGTTGGTCTGTCGTACCCCTTGCAAGATGAATCCTCAAAGGTTAAACCACGATTCTGAGCTTCTTGAAATCGTGGCAGAAGTAATCAGGACTTCAATGAGAAGGACAGAGGACATACATTCGTTGAACAAATCCGCCAGTGGATTCCGTGATAGATACCAATATCGAAGGTAATCACTTCAAAACACCAAACAGAAACTAATCAAACACTCATTACGGTTTGATAGTCAAACAATCATGATCACCAATGAACTTGTTTCCACCATGTCTAGATCTATTGACAACAGAGAATTTCTGGCTTCAAAATGAAAGAGAACCTGAAAAAAACTCATATTGAAACAGTTGACAAACCGAGACTTGTCAGTAGAAGCATATGGTAGCAGGATCCACTCATCCAATTAGATCTTCACTCTTGACGCTGATAATGATCATTGATTGAATTCTTGTCAATAATGGATCCTCGACTCATTGTTGATAATGAGGAACACTTGGTGGGCATTGGAGATTAACCCATTCTCTTTTTCATTTTCACTTCACGCAAGATCAACCACTTTTTCGGGTTTGTCGAATACTAGCAGATGTAGAGCAAAGGATAATAAAGAAAAAGTATGTGAAATGAAAGAGTGTAATTTCGTCCTTGATCCGCGAACCCACGTGACAGCGACTGTAATTGACGAGGGAGACATTGATCAAACCATTCAATTCTTTTCTTCACCTCACTCCTTTACTCTGACGATTACGTGAAAATCTAATATCAATAGGAGATGTGAAGTGATTATCCGAACTGTCGAAACCACTCCGGAGTATGTTTTGTTCGTCCTCCCTGAGTTGTTGACGATCGTCTCGGAGTCGAGGTATGCAACGACGGAGGAGTCTCCTGACGCTCTTGTTTTGTTGTCTGCCTCTCAGGGGATTGAATGGTCGATGGCGTCGAGTTCTGTCTCTTTGTTTTCGTTGGTAAGCGAGGAATAGGTTCATCATCGTCGTCGTCTCGGATCATTCGTGGATGGCCGCGTGACTGAGGTAGTAGATGGCTCTCCAAATTCGATGAAGGCTGTGAGGATGAATGTGTAGTTGTTTCATTGCCTGTTGGAATCTGTTTAAGTGGAGTTTCGCTTCCATAAATAGGGAGGTTCTCAAATTCATCATCATTTTCAGATTGTGAGGGAAACATCAGACGTTTTCTTAGAGCTAGCTGATGAGCTTCAAGAAATGGATCAGTATCATCAATTTCAGCTTGAATCGAAAGTGGATTCACTGTTTCGAGATCTTGTTCGTCATCAACGTCTGGCAGTTTCAGATGTGTTCTCCACCCACTTTGAACAACTGGATCTGAGAGGACCTTCGAACCAAGCGGGAATCCACGACGAGTTTCTTCTGCAGGACTTCCGTCTCGCAATTGACTGGTAACAATTTCCGGGTTGAAGGGAAAAATGCCAGATTCTCGAAAGCTTGCGATAATTTGTTCTGAATTATCAAGAGCAGTTAAAGCAGCCGATTCCACCTTTAATAGCCATGGAATTAGTTCTGAATTCTGTTTTGTTTTTGATGGTAGTGGCGGGAGTTTTTGAAGATTTCGCTTGAATGCGGAGTTGACGTAGAGGTCACAGGGTTGCATAATAGAGAAACAATTGGAGGGGAGACAGATACTGTCAATCCCCAAGTCTGCAAGTTGTTTCCACAGAGTTGGTTGATTCCTGGACGAGTGTCCATCAAATATTAATAGCGCTCGTGAGAGAGGCTTTTTGATTTTCCTTTTACGCTCTTGAATTTCTGGACCTAGTCCATTGATCAGGATATCGTAGAGGAGCTCCTTGTTCATCCACCCTTTTTGTGAGGTGTGGAAAGAAAAGCGGGAAGGGAAATGTCTGGAAAGGGAATCTTGGTTCGTTTTGGCTGGGAGGATCAGATGAGAAGTTAGAGCCTCCCCATCAGCAGCGATTGTGAACAGCATCGTGTGACTGAAGATCATTGACGGCGGCGTTGAATAGGCGACTGAACTACTGTATGTCGTGATCCTTTTTTCATAAATGAACTGTGTAGAAACCAATGATGTCTCATCAAAGTTGTAGACTAATTCTGGTGGATAGTCGTGTTCGTCGATCAGCTTTTTCAAGTTTTCAAAAAACGGTTGTGTATGTCTTTTCGTTAATGAATTCTGCCTTCTTTGTTCCATACAGATTGGCTTAAGAGCCTTGAAAAGAGGATGGTTCTTGATCCATCCACTGACCCAGCTTCTGCATGGTTCGTGGATGTCGACTGAGACATATCTCAACCGATCTCGACGAATCGAAAAAGCCTGAAAAAAGATGGAAGATACTGTTGCGGAACACACCATCCTTCCGACGTCCTTGTACGTTGGGTGAATGCCATTGGAGATCAGTTCGAGGATCTCTTTCTGCAATTGTGTAGATTCAGCTTTATTGAGATATTCTCGAGTCCCAGTTCTCCCAATCTCTTCACCTTGAAGAAATGCAGTAAGATGACGAATTCTGGTTGGGCGCAGAAGTCCTTCCAGAAACGGCAGTTTAAACTGCGACATCCTCACCACCGCCCCGTCCAAGAGGACAACGTGCGGGGAGCGCGGGTGGATGTCTTTCTGATCCACGCTGATGTACGCATGCAACTCCGACAGTGTCAATACAGGTCCATTCTCCATTTTGATTTGAAATGAGCCCATTGATAGTGTCCACTTTTTCAGAAAAGATTCAAAACACGGAAGGAGCTGGAGATGGAATGAAACAAATTCAATTCAACAAGAAATGATTATCGTACGACTTGATGAACAAGTACGGGTTGATGGGAGGACTATCACTCAGTGCCTTCCAATGAATCCATTGATGGGTGTTTGAAAGTTATCTTTTCATTTTCCTTGATTCTTCTCAGATCTGGGAAGTGTGGAGTACGATGACAACTCATGCGAGTTTGTCGACAGCGCATTACTTGTTTAATTACTATACTCGGGACTTTGTGAACACAATCATTCCGTTCGTCAAATCGAAGTGTGTGGAGGAGATCCGTCCTCGTGCTCTGCGAGTGTCTCAATCATTCGGCCTCTTCGAACCGCTGATTCAGAAGATTGTGTTCATACCTGGAATCATGAAATTCAGCAACATTTTCATCAATCACGAACTTCATCCCATGACATCCTTCTTGTGTGGTCTGATGGGAGCAGAGTCGCTGGAAACTCGATTGTGTGTTCTGCAGGTTCTTTACGACGCTCTGGATGGATTACGACTTGGAACACTTCTTCCGGAATGGCTTTTTACGGAAACAACACCATTCTCTGTGAATTCTGATGGGACGCTAAAGGAAGAAACACTTTTGGGAAAATGTTCGATTCTTCTGACAGAATCGATGAACGCCATCGACACTCTCCTCACTGATGTTTGCGATGACAATGTGAAGACTCTTTCCAACCATTGCAGACTTGTTGCATCTACGTTCTCGTGTCTGGCACTTCTTGGAAGAAAGAATGGAGAACCAAAAGAGATCCTGATGTCGAAGGGAGTCCTGCAGCAGATTGGAGCCTGGGCTGGCTCTCTCCTCAACACTCCACCATCCCCAACTCGAAGTGAAGCTCTCCTCTCCCTTGTTCAGATTCTGGGTGATCTTCTATCACTTCATCACTCAAAAGACCTGATCTCACTCGACCTTGTCTTTCCAGAATCCTCGACACCACTTGCTGATCTTCTCGCGCTCATCGAGCCACTCATCACACTCAATTCCGACAAAGCAAAGACGGTCCTCGCAGGACTCTTGTTTCCGTGTTCAAAATGCTGCAACCCAGATAGTGAAGACAAATCACTCTTGTTCACCTTTTTCAACAAGTTCGTTCACAGTACTGGTTTTCTCGAAGTTGATCTCGAGAATACTCGCTTCCATGAGTCAATCAGATCTTTCCTGTCGGCTCATCTCTTCTCTGATGACTCCCCTGACCCAAATCCAATTGATACTCCTTCCCTTCGTGCCTATTTTCGTCAACTTTTTCTCTCACACAGCAGGACCACCTCGCAGCTCCTACCAAAATTGAGCTTCTTCGTTGAATGCATTCCAGGCTTTATCTGCCAAAATGTGACCTCACTCCTGTTTTGGAAGGATGTTGGTGGAGTTGCTGCCATTGTCAATGATCTCACTCTCGAGGATCGCTCTGATTCAAGATCAGATCTTTTCGATGAGATCTACAAGAAGATTCTTTTTCCTGAAGGTTCTATCCCGACTCCAGAGCAACTGACATTGATTTTTCGTGAGCTGGAGGAGGAGGGGTTCTCAGATGCTGTTGAACTGGACGCAGATTTTTTTCACCGCTTTCCTGAGTGGAATGTTGACAAGACTTCTGGTCATTGCCGGCTCAGACGTCGGAGAATGTCGTTTATGATGTAAAACTGTCCTGTCCTCCTCGCTTTCTGTCCAACCTCCACTTTTTCTTGTCCTATTTTGAAACTGAGAGAAATTTGCGATTTTTTGTTATTTCCAGTGATAATATTGCATTTGAGGATGAATTTTGGCTTGGTTTTGCGAAAAAACCTGAAAAAATAACAACTTTGTTGAAGTAAATTATATTAAGGGTTGATCACAAAAGATTCATCTCGAATACTCTTCTTTACGATGCAATCCTCCTTCACAAAGATGATCTCCAAAGCGTCCTGCCAGTCTTCCTCCAAAAAGTGGGGAACAGTCTTTCGAATCGTCTTCTGCTCTTCTGGTTCAACGAACGTGTAAAAACCGTTATCAACGAATACACGGAACAAAGACTCGCTGAGATCGAACTTGCGGTTGAGCAGATCAGCCACGAGACGAGAGAAGAATCCAGCTCTGCTGGCACATCGAGTAATCACGCGCTGATCACACAATTTGCTGATGTCGATGAATGCAGTCTCTCGAATCTCAGCTTTTTGCTTCTCGTAAGGACGGGGTTGGACGAAGTATGTGCCAAGAATGGAGATGGATGGGGAAATGAGTCGCTCGAGCTGGGGCTGAAGCAGTCGAGCAGCGCAGTGGCGAATTTGAGGCAGACAGTGGATGGAAAAATGAAGAAGGAGCTAGCTGGGTTGAGGGGAGTCAGAGGTGAGGGAGATGCTGGACTGGTTGATCACTCGCATCAGAATCGACCCTGTCTCCAGATCAACATCGTCCCACTCGTCGAATGTTGGTTGATATTCATCTGGGTGAGAGAAGAGGAGACCGTCGATTGGTGTTCGCGGTGAGCAGTTCACGTGGAGAGTGAGTAGGGACTCGAGTGCGTGGAAGTATTGTTCAGTTGACCTCCCAGCTGTTCTGAACAGATCGGGCAGATTGACACGACTGAGAGCCTTTTTGTGGAATGCGAAGATCCGAAGGATGGTGTCGTCATCTAAAGGGGAGTCGCTTTTGAGCAGAGCAACAATTCTGTCCACAATGCTGACGATGTCATCGGGTGTGCGACGATGAATGAGTTCAGATGTGAGGATGAACGGAGGATGTGACGACGAGAAAGCTGTTTCATCCATTTCCCGTCTCACTTCTTCTTGACAAACCCGTGCCAGACCTTCTTCGGCAGGCAAGAGATAGTCGTTTCTGAGAAAGTCAAGAATCCTGTCATCGTGCTTGGAATCCAAAGCGAACGGATGGAGCGAGAGATGGACGATGTAATCCTTCGTCGGTTTGTAGAACGCGAGACAGAGTTCGTCCAGTTCGCTTTGAAGTTCATCCGTCATCTGCTTCCCCCCGCCGTATCCGTATTCTCGGATCATCATGCAGTGATCGCCCAACAATTTGATGAGTAAAGTGTGGAGTTTTGTGAATTCAGGAGTGAAGGGGAGTTTTGAAGGATTAACCGCGTTGATGAAGTTGGGGAACCATCCATTCCAGACAGAAAGCTTGTGGGTCACATTGTCCACACGTTTTACGAACCAGTTGAACGCTGTGAGAGTAGCAGTTGTGTGGTGCAGCTGAGATGGCGTGAAGAGAGACCACAGAGCTTTCGAGTCCAATTTCGACGAAGAGACAATTGTGTTGTCCCTTGTGAGACAAAATGTGTCATCTGTCCAGAAATACAGTCGAACGTCGTCGGAGAGACGAGAAAGGAAGATTTCCACAGCATTGACTGCGAAATCTGAGATTGTCGTCCCCTCGCTCACTCTTCCAAGCAGATGTTCAAACGCCCTCACCAAGGAGCGAATGACACTTGAATCAAGAAGGCCAAACTGAATAAAGTCTGGGACTTCAAACGAAGAGGGATGACCAAATAGTGAATTCATCTCGTTGTAAAGTTTCCGTCGAACATCCCAAAAATAGTGCTTGACGGTGGGAGAGGAGGAACGACAGTGCTGATCGATGTGATAGAGACTGAATTGTGTCATGTTCATCAGAAATGTGGGTCCGGAGCGATGTTCAGGGTGGGAAACTGGTGCATCGATGAGATACTGCAGATACGAGCAGAACAATTCGTAAAGTGGTTCAATGATTTCGGATGCTCTCGCTTCGTCTTTGAGATGGCTGCATATTTTCTCAGGTGAGGCAAAGGAGAGAAAACTGTCCACAATCGAAGTGAGATGTCGGTGGAACTCCATCGTTGTGTCGTTCAGCGGAATTTCGAGTGGCTTCAGGACGGAGAAGAGTTGAGGCAACAATCCTGTTGCAGCGATTTCAATTTCGAAGTCCCTTGATGTAAAACGATTGCCGACATCCAAGAATGCGAGAGCAGCTGTTCGGAGGGTGAAAGATGGAAGCGAGAGAAGGTTGATCAACGACGAGACCTGTTTTATGTAATTTTCCTGTGATTTCCAGAATAAGATCTCGAGGAGTTGGTTGTCGGGCCTTCCTCGATGTTCGATGTGCATTTTTGCATATTGCAGGAATCGGATCGCATGATTTATTTCGGTTTGGGACAGAATCAGGGTAGTGTTGATTTGATCGAAGAGCGAGAGACACCCTTGCTCAAGATCATCTGTTGTGATCGAATCCTGCAAGACCAATCTCCAATCTGACGTGATGGAGGCAGGAAGAGAGATCTCATCACTCTCCAGGTGGGTCAGAATTTTTGACATCATTCAAAAGCCCGAAAACCAACATTCAAAACCAATTTCCTCTCGTATTTGAGAAATGGATCGACCTTTCTCTAGAATTAGTGCAAGACGCGATTGAACAGTATTTTCGAGATCTTTGATCAAGCCGTGGCAAGAGTGGTCAATTTCGTTTTTGGTTTATGACAGTCGGACTTTTGAATGATGTCAAAAATTCTGACCCAGGTGTGGTTGCTCCGACATTGTCAGAAGTTTGATTCGCTTTCTTTTCATTTCGGAATGCAGGAGTTGCTTTGAAATTAGGATATATTTGCGGTCATCGGCAGTGATTGTGAATACATCAGTTGTTGATGTGATTGAAGGTACATTAAGTGAGAATTCGTTGTTGATTTCGACGGCTTCTGGAATTGTTGAATGAACGATTGGTTCGAATGGCTTCGAAGATTGGACACGCTTTGCGCGAGGAGTAGGTTGTGTTTTACAGCATGTTCTCCCCGATTTGTGCTTTGGTGGCATGTTTGATGGATCATCCCCTTAATCCGTGCTTGATTTCGGATCTCAACTCAATTGCCTGAACCAAGTGCTTCAACCCGTCTCTTAGAATGTCGTCGCAACGAAAACTGGATTTTTCAAAAAATGTGCTCTAATCATGACATTTTTAAATTGAAATGAAGTGAACCGCTCCGACAGAATCTCCACTCTCGTTCAAACCTGACACAATTAGTTGCCGGCTGTGTCAAATCTGACTGTAACCTTCTCGATCGTCACCAGACTATTTTGGACACTGGTCTTGTGGATCCGCGAGTTCTCCTTTCGTTCTATGATCTTCTGACCCAAGCCACGGAGATAGTTCAATTCGAGGGTGAGGGTGGGTGTCAGATACTCCCGGAGCTTCAGAAAGGTTTCGAGGCACTTCACTCTTTCGATCTCCAATGTGTCGTAGTTGATAGGCCTGCTTTGGACGAGTGTTTGGAAATAGTTCTGCTCCACAACTCCGATGATCGCACTCACATATCGCATCGATTTCAGAACGTCTGTCTCCTTTCTGTCCTTCCAAACTGTGCTCATCGGTTGATAAGCACTGGCGATTGTGTGCGGTGTCAGAGTGCTCGCTGGGAGAGTCATGGCCAGCGAACCAAAAAAGTCAAAAAGCATCCATGCACGATGAAGGAGGGATTCTCTCTGCTTCAGGAGAATCTCTCGCTGCACGAGCAATTCTGGGGACATTTTGGAATCATTCGGTGTTGTCTGGTCTCCGGCATCTTTGGGGATTGATGGTGAATCGTACATCGGCTTCATTACAGATTGATCTAGTGCTTTCAGCTCATCCTCCATCTGTATTATTCGAGACTCCGATGGACTATCTTCCCTTTTGGGGTGTGTGTCCCTCCAAATGGTCACGTGACACCAGTTCAGAATGTCAATGTGAGTTGAAGACACAAGACCTCTTGTGATTGTCGCTATGCGAGCCTGGACAGCAGAAGTTTTGGAGAGCAGCTGTTTTGCAAACAAGCGGAGATCTCGCTGGAAATTGACGCTGAACTTGATGAACATTCTGAACTTTTGGAGAATCATTTGCAGTCCGCAGAATGAGAACCCGAAGGACGAGTCGAAATCTGGTTCGGTCATGTTGGGCAGACTCAGCATCTGCCAGAACAGCTCCAGTTCCTGCTGGATCACCAACAGACACAGCTCCATCATTAGTTGTGGACGTGATTTCTCAGTGTGTGGGTGAGGGCTGAGGAGGGAAGGATGAATCGCAGGGAACGATCGCCGAATCCTCTCTCGCAACTCGCCGACCTGCTCGAACGGAAGCATCATCTGCCCCAGACAATCGTCGCAATTGACCAGAAATGGCGATGGTTCTTCAAACTCAAGCGATGTGTAAGGACTTAGGGAAGTCGCTCTGGCAGAACATGTGTTCCCATCTGTCTCCATCTTGATCCAAATCCTCTCGCTCCAAGTGTCAAGTTGGTCTGCCATGTCCGAAGTGGTTGGTTCCGTTTGATTAGGATCGCGCCACGTTTGTTGCTCGTCTGCCTGTTCGAGTTCTCGTCTCCAGTCGTCTGATGTCGACTCCTCGCCCTCTGAACTATCCTGGTCATCCTCATCATAATCAGTGGAGATTTCCCCGTCGGACCAGTCATCAATTACAACATCAACTTCCGCAATATGCCCCTCGGGATCAATGCCGATTTTCTTTCTTTGAGGGAAACCGATGTGGTCTTCAAATCGTCGTCGTGGTGGTGGGCAGAACGGAGTGCGGTAGAGGTGACATGGAGGAGGGAGTGGCTGAGGCAGGCTGACTGTGACTGAAATCGACTGAAGTGTCGCGTGCTCGGTGTTCCCGAAGCTGTCGGTCAGCAGTCTCCGCCCAAGTCTCTGCGCTTCGACAGGCGACACCATCGTCACTCGCACAACGTCGAATGTCACATGGTTCCCCGACATTCTTGCATTTGGTCGAGCCATCGTCGGGAACGGGTACTTCACTTGCAGTCCAACTGGGTGCGTGTCGGCGTGTCGGTCAGACGATCCCGATTGTCTGTCTGCTTCTCTCTCCGCCAGTGTCTTCTGTGTGTAGAAGAACGTTGGGTCGTCTTCAGACACTATGTTACACGCTGACTTGGCAATCTTCTTCTTCCATTGCGGTTCGCTCTTGAAGAGCGAGTGTCTGGTTGTTGGATCGAGCAGCTGTCTTTGGAAGTTCAGATTACTTCGACCATTCTTCGTGTTGATGCACTCATGATGAAAGAACTCGCCTCCGATCACTTCTCCACAGAATCCACAACGCAAACACATTGGGTCGTTGTTTGGCTGGAGTCGCTGTCCTGTATCCAGCAACAGTGTGTCCTCTGCTTCGATTGTCAGATCATTCAGGTTCCCAGTTGGTGATGTCAGTGCAGCAATCACAATGTTGTCTTCAGGAATGAAGTCTGTGACGAATAGAGTATTCGGTGTAAATCGATCGAACACTCGCTCCGACACCACAAACACGAAGTGCGGGAAGATCTGGTCTGCTCGAAGTTCGTACAAATCCATCAGCAGAGCCAGCCACGCCATCATCGCATTTGCTCCAACTTCATCGATCTCCTCCCCATCTCCAATCGACGACTTCAGGAAGTGCACGCCCAGCGAGTCGATCTTGTTTGTGGAGTCCACTCGGAAGAACAGCAGAATCGACTCGAAGCCTGCGTTGTACAAGCTTTGTGGGACGAGGTGGAAGGTGAAGAAGTGGAAGGGGTTGTGTCGATGATCTTGTGCTGTTGGCTGTTCGTGTTGATCCATCGTTTGCTCGTCAGATGGAGTCACACTGTCGATCGGAGTGATTCCCCCGACTTCGACTTCAATCGGATTCGGTGTGTCTGTCTTCTTGAACACAAACTTTCCTTTCTTCTCCTCAACTGGTCCACCCATGATAGGTTCGTCTTCCATTGCATTGACGAAGAATCGGCCCCACTTGTCGTCGTCGAATCTGTTCTCTTCCGAACATTGAAACTCGGCCATGTTGGGAAGGAAGGCGTGCAGTGTGTCGCATGTCCCGCTCGAGTCCACTCCACTTCGTGTTGGTGTCGGAGGAAACGAGAACGGCTTCCCGTCCTCGCAGACGACGGGTTGTCCTCTGATCTTCATTTTTGAAAAGTGTGCTCCCTGACGAACAGCGCTGTTGGTTAGCCGTTTGAAGAGTGCGTGGATCATGAATTTTTTGACTTCATCTGTTGTGTTGATAACTCCAGTTCCATCGACAAAGTGAACGCACTGCGCCTTCAGATGTTTCCTCCACTTCTCTGCAACGAGCTCTTCAGCACGCGGCGATGCGTAGGCTGTTGTGAAGTTGTGCGGGTCGGCTTGCGGGCTGTCCAGCACAATCAGATTGTGGGAGATCGACTGTCCAAAGATATCTCCGCTCACTTTCACCTTTTTGGCGAGTTTTTTCAGACTCTCCAGCTCCCTGCCATACTGCACGTAATCCTGCATGTTCCGTGGTGTGAATCCGAGAGTTTTGACAATCTTTTTGTGTCCGGCAACATAGCTTTCGTAGTAAGGTTCGAACTTGAATGGAATGGCATTCAGCATGTTCACTTCCTCTGCAACGGTGTACCTCGGAGAAACATACATCACAAGCGGAATTTTCAGTGGTTTCTTTGCTTCGACAATGTGTTTCAAATGTGTCTGGTTCGGTGCGGTCAGAAGGATGTAGTGTTGGGATGGCTTGAAATGTTCTGGAACCAACTCGAGACTAGACAAGAAAAAGGAGCAATGCAGAGGATATAGAAACATACTCATCAATAATGTGCCATGTCTTGTCTTCAAGAGGGTTGCGAACTTGGTCACGGCGATCAACAAACAGACGCAGGAAATGAGGGAAGTGGTGGATGCTTGGCACTTCCACTTCCCCCAGCTTGATCCAGTTCTCTTCATTTGGTTGCGTGTAGATCACTTCTCCAGGATTGTTGGGGTCCATTTCTTGTCGTATGAAGTATTCCGTTTTGAAGAAGTTGTCGTCATAAACAATTTCGGCTTTTGTTTTTGAGATGAAGACTTCATATTTGTAGGTGGTTGGCGTGATGGGAGCATCTCGTGGTGGCATGTTGACGTGAGCTACGCGCATTGTCGGCTTCTTTGCGGGGGAATCTGCAGTTGGGAGTGGTGTGGGGTGGGGATCGGGTTGCGTGAGGGAGGTTGATTGAGTGGTCACTTCAATCGTCTTTCGGACAAATCTCAGAGGATATTCATCTGCTTTTGCTGAACATACTTCCTAAAAACATCAACAAATTAAAAGACACAAACCTTTGCTCCAAGGCTCAGAGCAAGCGTGATCGCGGGAAAGCGAAGCGCTGATTTTCCCACTCCAGATGACCCTATCACAACATGAGTCATCGGCCGAGTTTTCTGATCATCGGGTTTTCGTTCATACTTCTGGGAATTGAACAAAATGTGGCTGAGGAGAGAGTACCACGATGGCCGAAACAGGATGTCTTTCAAAGGATGTTCCAGATTTTCCGTACCCCAATAACTTCCAACTGTCTTCATCATGAACTTGGACGTGTCCAGAGGCATGACTTCGTCAGGTCGCTTGTTGTAGTTCGGAAATTCACATTGACTCAAAGGTCCAATCGATGAATCAATAGCTACAAGAACGTTTCGTGCAATCGTTGGGAGGTCCTTTTTCAAGTATTCGTCACATGTGACATCTTCAAAGTCAGAGATTTGTTGTGAATGTTGGAATTGGGAGTCTTCAAGAACAGTCGACGAGAAGGTCATAATCACCAGCAACGAAGAGAGATAACGTCCATCAGGAGTGTTTTGAGTCTGCCTGAGATCCCCCAGGCTCATTGATTCGTCAATTTCAGAGAGAGTCACCCGTTGGTCACTGTTCAAATCTTGGATTGAAATAGTATGCCACTCAATCGACTGGGCATGTTCAATCGTATATTGGGCGGCGAACTGCATCTGGAAATGTAGCTTGGCAGTCTGAATTGGAACATGACGATCAAAAGGGAGAAATATTTGGATGGGTGGTGTGGTCTCTTCAGTCGTCTCGAACAGCACAAATACCATGTCCTAGATGCTGTCTTGCTGCGTCAGCGCATCTACCACAGCTGGAGCTGATATGTCCATTTCAAAGTGGACGTTTTCTTCAAAAAAAGAGTTGAATGGGAAGATCGGATCCATTGTTTGTTAATAACAGTAGAATGAGAAAAAAGTATGGCCGAAAGGTTCAAAGTTGAGGTTGACAAGGACACTCAACATAGGTGATATCGAAACAAAAGAGCAGGGGAGCTGTCATGTTTTAGATAAATGGACGAATATGTCAACTGTTTCACATTCTCTTGTCGTTTTCTGTCCATCTCTTGTTCCGCTCCACAAGTGCCTGTTCTGTCGGGAAGCACCTCATGGAGAGCGTGATGTTGCTGTGCTTCGGCGATGCGTGACTTCTTCACAAGATCAGTCCGTTTCCGCCATCTGCCTTGTTTGTCCTGTCCAGTCTCACCTCTTCTTCATCCACCTGCGAGGATGTCTCACTTTGTTGTTTTGGTGTTCTCCAAATGTGTCTGTCGTTTGGTCTTTGTCACTTCCTGCAAACGTCGCAGAATCTGTGAGTCAGACTCGTTCCTCGTTCATCGCGGCCTGCCTGCAATGTTCCCGTTTCTGAAGAATGTTCTCACAAACAGCATGTTTTCTGCTCACAGTTCTTTGTTCACTTCAGTCTTGACTTTCATATTCCCTGTTTCTGGAGTTGTTTCAGTGTGGTGTTCCCAGAGTTCTGAGGACAGTTCCTTCTTCACACCTTCACCAATAATTGTTCGAAGTTCCTTTAGATCTTTTATTTGATGCTAATTTTAGCGTGTTCTTGATGGGAAAAGTGTTCGTTTTCATATTTCGTGTGTCGAGCCAGTTTTTTGGTGAGTATTTCCAATCCACTTCAAATTTCTGCTTCACCCGCATCAAGATCATCCACTGAATGTTTTGGATGATCAGACACTGCTCGCAATTCATCCAATTCCTGCTCACATTCAAACAGCTCTCGTTTCCACCATTCCAATGTCTGGCCATCGTCAGCCGAGCATCAAGAACGGTTCAATGGTGTGTGTTAATGGAGGAACGGAACAGTTGAATGGTCTGGATGGGATGAACCTGCATTTGATTGAAGAGGTTCGTTCTTCACGAGAGAGTCCAAGAAGAAGTGTTTGAACAGGAATTGAAACCGAAAGAGTTAAATCGTTTTCGACAAATTCGATTTCTGTCTTCGAAAGTGACGTCAAAGTTGAGAATAGCGTCGGGCGACGGTTGGAGAGCATCTGTTGTGTTCGTCGTGAACTGGTCAAAGACAAGCGGCAAGTTCCTAGTTCGTCTGCCATTTCCGGTTCTTCTTCCGACTGCTGTGGTTACAATTGTCAGAACACGTGTTGATTTCTCTAATTGGTGGAGGTGGTTGAATCGTGGTTTTCGTTGCTGTTCTTCCTCATTGTGTCTGTCGTGAAGAGGATGCTCTTGCATTTCTTCCATTTTCACTGTTGTTCCAATCCTTTCTCACTTCGCCTGAGGTCATAATCCTTCCAAGTTCTTCCTTTTCTTTCTTCAAACTTATCCTTCATTCGATGGACAATTGAAAAGACTTGCTCGCTCTGAAACGGGTCTGATTCAGCATCTGTCGGTGGACTCCTTTGTTCGCAGGCGAGAGGATTCCACGCATTGGGGGTCATCGCTTGTTCGAGAAGGACTGCATTGTTTTGGCAGACAGAGGCATTCCATTTCGGTGGGGAATATCATTTTCCCGTCCTGTCCTCATTTCTGACACTCTTGCAAGAGGAGAGAGGAGATCGAGTGGTCATTTTGGAGCGGTGGAATGATCGTGGTGCTGCGGCCGTCCACGCTCACCATCTGAATCCTCTCATCTCTCTTGAGATTGGCGTTGGTCGGGAGAGACGAGAAATGTTGTTGATTCGGAATGACGTTCCTTTTCCAGCGACAGAAAACTGAAAAAGTGAAGAAATGAATGAAGAGAGAATCAGACGCCAATTCGCACTGATGAAGGGATTCCTGACATGTAACATTCTCCGGCCTTGCCATTCACAAAGAATTGTACTGTTCGAGGTGTTGAGTCAAGATCAACTTCCATTCGAATGCAATCGCCTTCATTCAGTTCAGAGTGGCAAATGACATATGAAGTCTCTGATGGAGTGTTGAATTTGACATACCCAGATTTATTGAGACCGATAGAGTCTGAGAAGATGAGAAGATGGAAAAACTGACTTTTGACATTATCCCCAAGTTCCTCACCCAGTTTTAGAATTCGAGATGAGTAATCCATCAAACCAACGGCAATATATGCATCTAAGTCAATTATGAAGAGGAACCAACCAGACCTCGGAACGAGAGAATCGTGATTGTGAATGAGAGAATTCCAGATGTGAATGGGTTGGAAAGAAGGACAGATCTCCAATAAGAGGGAGAATTATCAGTTGTGTGAACAATGGTGGTATGCATGATGGAGAAAAGCGACGGATCGGTGAAATCCATCCGTGGGAGTGTAATGAGAGGAGTTGGACCAAGGTGCATCTGAGAAGACGAGAAATATTGACTGGTTGAAATTCGATCTCCTTTCACTGATAAAGACATCTCCACTTTCAATAAGAATTTTGATCAAACCCTTACAGGGTGTTTTTCCAGAATAGCAAACCCAGAATCATTTTGTGTCGCTACGAATCTCAATCCGTACTACAGTTAGTCTCTCGCAACTATCGAGACTTTGTTATGAAGTGGAAGTTGTCTCTTGTGAAGGACGGACAAAGGCAACTATCTTCATATTTGACTCAAGATGCATCATATCAACATCCCAACCGTGTGGACCGTCAACTTGATTTGATTTCTCCTCAGCGGATGTGGAAGATCGATTGGAAGAGTTGGTGGGGAGATTGTTGAAAGGGCCGACATCAGAAAGAGTGGCTGCTTTGAACATTCTTCGAATCAACCTGACATGTCTGTGACGGATTCTTGCTGACCTTCATCAGATCCTTCTCTTGTGAACAAATTGTTCGATTTGGACATTTTCACGATTTGTAGCAATCTGGTTCGTGAGACCCAGTCAACACCAGTTTTCGTGTGTCTTTCTTTCTCGATTCAATTCGCAGGACGCGCTGATGTCGTTCCTGATCGCTCTCAGTGGTATCGATTTTGTAACTCTGATTTTGTACAACAGACGTGATGCCATTTGAGTACAAAATGTGGCTTGAGGACTCTAGCATCTTTCGTGCCATTTTCGCTAAATCGCTGCCTTCGGATGAATCCCTTGATGAATGCTTGAAAGTTGTATTTTCGTTTTCCCTGATTTTTCTCAGATCTGGGAACTGTGGAGTCATTTGGCTGCCCACGCAAATTGGTCAACATATCGTTTCCTGTTTGATGACCTCACTCAACGCTTTGTGACTTCAATCATTCCATTCATCACATCGAAGTGTGTGATGGAGACCCGCCCTGGTGCTCTACGAGTGTCTCAATCATTCGGCCTCTTCGAACCGCTGATTCAGAAGATTGTGACTGTTACCAGAGTCCTAACAATCTCTAAACACTCCACTTTTTCCACATTTCATTCCATCTACACACTATTGTGTGGTCTGATGGGAGCAGAGTCGCTCGAAACACGACAGTGTGTTCTGCTGGCTCTTTGTGGCAATCTGGACGGATTCCGACTTGGAACCCCTCTTCCGGAATGGTTTGTTTCGGAAACAACACCGTTCTCTGTGAATTCAGATGGGACACTGAAAGGAGAAACACTTTTGGGAAAATGTTCGATTCTTCTGACAGAATCAATGAACGCCATCGACACTCTCCTCGATGATGTTTGCGATGACAATGTGAAGACTCTTTCCAACCATTGCAGGCTTGTTGCATCTACGTTCTCGTGTCTGGCACTTCTCGGACGAATAAATGAAGAACCATTTGAGATTCTGATGTCAAAGGGAGTCCTGCAACAGATTGGAGCATGGGCTGGCTCTCTCCTAAACACTCCACCATCCCCAACTCGAAATGAAGCTCTCCTCTCCCTTGTTCAGATACTTGTTTATGTTCAATCGTATTCGCCCCCAGCAGAACTGATTTCACTCGACCTTGTATTTCCAGAATCCACAACACCACTTGCGGATCTTCTCGCGCTCATCGAACCACTCATCAACATCGATTCAGATAAAGTGAAGACTGTCATCGCCCAATTCTTATTGGCGTGTTCACTGTGCTGCCAACCCGACAGTGAAGATACATCACTCTTGTTCACCTTTTTCAACAAGTTCGTTGACAGTGAAGGATTTATCGATGTTGATTTCGACGAAGATCAATTCCATCGGTCAATTATCTATTTCCTGCTCTCTCAACGCTTCGATGATGACTCCCCCGACCCAAATCCTCTTGACACTCCTTCCCTTCGTGCCTACCTTCATCAGTTTTTTCTATCGCACGGTAGGACCAACTCGAAACTGCATGAAAATGTGAGCTACTACATGGAAGAAATCTCAGGTGCGATATGCCTAAATATGACCTCTCTTCTGTTCTGGAAGGACGTGGGTGGAGTTGTTGCCATTGTTCATGCTCTGACACTCGAGGATCGCTCTGATTCTGACGTGGGGATATTTAAAGCGATCTACAAGAATATTCTTTTTCCTGAAGGTTCTGTCATGACTTCAAAACATCAAACATTGGTTCTTCGAGAGTTGGAGGAGGAGGGGTTCTCAGATGCAGTTGAAATGGACACAGATTATAGTCACGTGTTAAACCCGGACTTGTTGTTCAAACCGAACAAATCATCTGTTCCGGCAGAAAGGACTTCTTTTACTGTTCTGGTGAAGAGGGACATCTAATCACCTCTTTTTCGATGACTTCTGATTGATCACGATTATGGCTTGGAAAGAAGAGGTGAAGGAAGTGTGAGTAATACTACCCTTGAATTGGTGTAAAATCAATGTATTAAGCCACTAAATGTGGAGAAACAATGTTAAATGAGTTAATGCGGCAGATCTGTCCCCTTGTTACCCGTTGGGATTTTTATGACTCTGGTGAAGGAATGTGTGCCTTTCTTCTTCTTCTTTCCTTTTTTAGTTGTGGGGGCGGGTGGTGGTGGCACACTTCCTTCACCTCTTCTTTCCAAGCCATAATCGTGATCACTCTCCAGTGATCTGCGATTACTGGCCTTTCCACTTCGAGGAGAAGGAAGTGTGAGTCCGTTGGGATCGGCTAAGGGCTTGATATAGTATTTTTCAAGAACCTTCGACTGTGTGGAAAGTCTAGCGGCCTGAGCAACATCTTCTTTTGTCCAGCCTTGATGAATCCTGTTTGAAATGCCCGCACTCTTCGCAGTATATGCCCCGTATTTTCTTGTGTCTACCCCAGCGACTTTCATAACCGTCAGGACGAGTTGTGGAATGGAATTCGGGGCTTCTGTCTGATCGTCACCCCCAAGGAGCGGCCCTGTCCAGCCAAGCCCCCTCCTTCGGTCCAACTCCGACAGCCACTCCATCACGCGCTGTCCTTTTGCAAGTCTCGTCTCTTCTATTGTCACGTCCTCGTCCTCCTTCCCTGTTTTCAGTCTTGTCCTGATCACAATTCTCGCTTGTGAGTCGTGTATCCGTACTGTCTCCCTTCTCATCCGTCTCATCTCACTAAATCTGAACGCGTGATGAAGAATGAGAACCGCCGCAAGTGTCCCAACTACTTCATCATCAGTCAGAGTTTCCTTCTTCTTCCATCTCTTGTGGATCTCCCTTTCCATCAGTGTCGCATCCCATATGTCTTGATACTTTGCTTTGAATGGTTGATACTTTTTAATCCCGCGCATCGTACTTGCTACGAGAAGAGAAGTGCCAATCTGTGATTTTCCAATCATTTGTGAGAGAAGCGAGATAGCGCTTTTTGCCGTGTTCGTCCAATTAGTGGATCTGGTTCGTTCAAACCATTTTGTAATAAAGTTCGCCAGAAGCGGTTCCGAAATATCTCTCCAGTCTCTGTTCTCATCTCTTGCATCCTCAATCCATCTCCGAATGACACCTGCATATTGGTTGACAGTGTCTGGGCTGTATCCTCCCAAAAACCAAATTGTCGCATCTCGACTCAAGCCAATCTCACGCCCTATTCCTTCCCAGACCTCCCCATCAAGAATGCTCTGAGCATCCCGGGAGGTCTGCTGCTCTTTGTCGCCCTGAGATTCGGTCCTTCCTCCGTCACTTCCGACGTCCATCCCAGCAGGACTGAATCTGATGCCAACATCTCCAACTCCATCTTCCCCTGGAGAGTGTCCCAATCCGGTACTATTAACAAAATGATGGTGCCAGACTGTCTTGCTTTCTGGATCACGCGTGAAATGAGTGGAACAGGGGGAAATGCATACACCACCTGTTCCTCTGTCCAATCCTGGAGGAGGGCGTTTGTGCCCGCTGCCTCCGGCTCGTGCTGTAAACTGAAATATCGCGTCACCTTTCTGTTGTGGCGTGACGCGAACGCGTCGACTGTTGGATCCACCTTGAATATATTGATTAGTCTGTCGAAAACTTGATCCTTGAGCGAATAGTCGGTCGCGTCCCTCATTCGAGAGAGTCTGTCGGCTACCACGTTGTCGACGCCTGGTATGTGTTCCGCCCACAGCCGACACTTGTTCATTGAGGATAGATCGAACAATCTTTTGAATTGATCGAGGAGGGTCACTGCAGCACTCCTTCTGTTGATATCGTGAACCACTGTCGTGTTGTCCGAGAGGATCAACACGTCGTCCTGTTCCAGTATCAATGCTCTCCTCAATCCTTCTCCAAATCCCAGAACCACAGCTTCTGCTTCTCGTTTGTTGCTTGACATGCGTGTGCCCTCCGCAAACTGTCTCTGCCATCTCACCTCCTTGTCTCCCCTCTTCCAAACAACCCCCAATCCCCACTCGCTCGCGTCCGTGACCATTGTAATCGTCTGATCGAATGGACGGATAGACCGGTCCATTGGGTGCATTAAGCGTGCCATCCACCAATCCAATTCTCGCGTCGCCTCCAAATCCACCAAGTCTTCTGCACCCCATCCGCTTCTCTGCACTAACTTGTCCTTCCAAGCGACGAGATGTCGGCTGTGGAAGAAAGCAGTCGCCTCCACGAAGGCGACTGACTGAATCTTGCCAATGAGAGAGGCAATCGTCCTTGCTCTGATCTTTCCCCCCTTTTTCACCTGTCTCAGCCTCTCTTTGACCGACTCGCGTAGTTTCCTCCTCTTTCCCTTTCCGACTGATACCTCCAGTTTGGTTGAGTCCCAGACGAGTCCAAGAAATTCGATCTGTTGAACCGGGTCGAGGTGAGACTTCTCCCAGTTGAGTAAAAACCCCAATGATGTCAGCTTGTCTGTTACCCGACGAGTGTGGTCCAATGCTTCGGTCCGACTGTTTCCAAAAATGATAAAGTCGTCCAGATACGCCATCAGAGGGAAGATGGGTCTGAACTCCGCAATAATCGGCCGAATGAGCTTTGTGAAAATTAGTGGAGCCGTCGTTAATCCAAAACAGAGGGTCGTCTGCATGTACGCTTGACCCTCCACCAAGAATCCGAAGAACGGCATCGCGTCCCTGTGAAGAGGGACGTGGAGATATGCATGCTTTATGTCCACAGTGCACATCCAGCAGTTCTCTGTGAGAAGTCGAGAGACATCCGGATAGCTTTCCATTTTGAAATGGCGCTTTTGCACTGAGTCGTTCACCTTCCGGCAGTCGAGGATCCTCCTCCAAGAGTTGTCCTTCTTTGGGAGGACAAACGTAGGGTTCCAGCACTTGACTACTTTCCTGTCTACCTTGCGAACGACTCCATCTCGAAGCTCCTCCACGATCGTTGAGCGAAGTCCATTCCTTTCCTTCGGGTTGAGCCTGAGCTCGAACCCGAATCCAGCGCTTGTCGGTGGGCCATTCTCCCACTCGATTGAGATGCCGCTTCTGATTGTCTCGCCCCATCCATATCTTTCCCACTCCTTCCAAAAGTATTGCAGTCTTCCACCGAGATCTATTCTTGTCGTGTCCTTCGGCTGGTTTCCCACGCTGATGTGGCCTGCTTTGGTCTCGGTCCTGTGCTTTGTCTCGATGTTTGTCGCCTTGGAGGGGATGGTGTTCTGCCAAAGCGGATTTGTCCTCTGGATGGAATCTGTGTAGTCTGTCTTTGCTGATAACCGCGCCCCGTTGCGGGGCCCTTTGGAAAAAACAGCTTGTCGCGTCTATCACGTTCTCTTCTCTGCGCTTCCTCTCTTTCCGCATTTGCCCTTGCTTCTTCTATATATTTCTGCTGTCTCAACACCGATTCTTTCTCCGCTGGTGTCAATGTTGGTTTTGGTCGTAATTTTAGGATAAATCGGATCCGTATGTCGTTGATCTTTTTCACAATTTCCCCGGCCTTCTGGGTCATTAAGTAAACCGTACGTCTTGACTCCTGTTCTGAGGAGTCAAGACAAGCCGAGCCCGCCCCCAACTTAACGAGGTTGAAGGCCGCCGTTTCAATATCCCTGAGGGCGAGGTCCAGCGCAGGTGGGCTGCGTCCCACTTCATCAGCAACCACATCGTGATATTGTTTTATATTCTTTCCGATGACCTTCATCCTCTCCTTTAGATCTTCCAAATCGTATTCTATCCATTCGAACTGAGGAAGGGATCTGGCCATCAAAATAAGTTCGCCGTCGAACATAACTCCCCCTTGAGCAAAAGATCTTTCATCAGCCATTGTCGAACCTTGTTCTTCCATCGGTTGGAGGAAACGTACATGGTTGTGATGGTCCAAATTTTGAAATGGAGCTGGGGTCCATCTTCTTCCTCCATCCGGGGTCGGAGACACAGATCGTTGCATGTCCTGTGTCAGAAATGGTGGTGGATTGCCCACCAGAGCTCCACCTGGAAACCATTGATCCTCGGGAGGTGTGATCCCGAGCCACTCGGAGGAGTCCATGCCGAGTATCTGATCTGTTGCCACACTTGTCAGTCGAGCAATGTGGAAAAGAGGTGCAATTGTTCTCTGTGTGTTTCCGGGGACTCTCATTCTCTCATAAATGAGCAGCTGCTCTTCGTCATTATCTCGGAGGGCGGTTAAGAGCTTGACGAGTTCAACTTTCATATCGGCAAGTTGGCGCAATCCTGGAAGCATCTGTTCCCAAGTCGGGTGATCTGCCTGCACGGTATTTGTTTCCGTCATTGATTTCACAAATTAAAAGAGTAACAAGGGGACAGATCTGCCGCATTAACTCATTTAACATTGTTTCTCCACATTTAGTGGCTTAATACATTGATTTTACACCAATTCAAGGGTAGTATTACTCACACTTCCTTCTCCTCGAAGTGGAAAGGCCAGTAATCGCAGATCACTGGAGAGTGATCTTTCCATTGATTCCTCTTTTCGTCCAATACTTTCTCAGATTGATAATAAAGCTTCTTTTTGTGTCAAATACTCGTGAAGTGAATTGTAGAAGAACATTCAGTGCTTAAATTTGCTCTTTGGCCATTCGCAATCGTCATGATGGATTTTTGACTGTATCGCTCCTCGTCTTCCGAGATGATCGATTGTATGGAAGTGAACTTGTCTGTTTCAAGTGTTTTTTCCTCCATCGTCCATTTGTGCAAGGCATTTCCGTTTTCTGAGGATGAAAATGACCAATGCCTTTGTCATTGAAGCAATGTCCAAATGTACTTATAGAATCGAATATGAATGATAAAACACTTTCCCATTGCTGTACAATGATTTGAATGTGGGAAGGACACCTTTGAGATATGATCAACCGGTCTGCATTTCAGTGCGCATGATCCATCCGATAGAAGAGAGTGGATCTTCCCAGATTAACACCCAGGTTCTTTCTGGAAGAATGGGAGGAGGTATTGTTGTGTAGAAGCTTATAGAATCTTGTCCAAAAGGAGAAGTTGGGTTTACCATTCTTGAACGAAAGCCTAATCTTGAAGGACGAATAGAAGAAATCGAAGTATTTCTGGGAAATAAAACGTGTTTCTGAGCAACTGGAGTTCAGACATGGATCATGGAATGTTAGAGAACTTTTAATTTTGAATTGTATCCCATATTCCCCCAGATTCAATCATAAGAACGTAGCAATGCAAAAGAATGCAAGAAAAGGTTGGAAAAATACAGAATGTCTCGAAAATTATATACCTGTGTGACAGGGTTTTTTTCGATGTCAAAATGTCAATATTTATTGTCTATGGGAATTGATCACAACATGATCTTGTCAAGCTCTAGGATTGTGCCCTGGGTAGTTTGAAACATGTTGAAATCTCATTTTCCTTCGATTTGGAAAGCCATTCCGGTAGAGACTGATGCGGTAGTGCATGATGAAAAATTCAATACAAAACTGTAATGATGATGAAATGTGATTTTAAAACTCCTGAGTTGGATCAAACAATGTCAAAAAAGACAGAATAAGACCGTGTGTCGAGATATATCCCAAAGAAGATGCCGAAGAGCAGGTTGATGATTGTATCGTGTGACAGGCGGATCGAGACTGAAGGGACAAGAGAGATGGTATGATTGGATCACGACAATCGCTGTTACATCATTGAAGAGTCGAGATCGGTTCACTGAGTCATGTGAAGCAAAGCTCAACGTCGACATGGTGAAGAGGGGAGATGTGGACTATAAACATAATGAATGATGAAAGAATGTGAAATACAACTGAACAAGCAGGAATTTGGTTTGAATTTCTCTTTGCTTGCATATATCACTGGTTTTTGGTAAGATAGTGAGACTCGGTGTTCTGTGAAAGAACATGCTGATCAACGGGAAAATGATGAAGAAAAGTCATCAAAAAGAGCATACAGATCATGAGAATGACGGTTGAATGAACTTTCAGACCAATTAACTTGCAAATTCAAGAATCGAGGATGATGTTTTGACAAAGGCACATGTGGAATGGGGATTGAACAAATCTAGGTCTGCTTTTACAAAAGAAGGATGTCGATTCTGTGTGTACTTGTGTAAAAAAGCAAATTTGTGTCTTATGGTTCTGTTCTTTGCAGGTCGATGATTGAATTCAGATGATTGGGATCCGACTTGAGATCGGTGTGAGAGTGATGGCCAAAATCTGGAAGGCAACCATAATTATACTGTGAACAGGAAAGAAGCATACAGAATCATTCAAATCTCGTCGGATAGACACTGTAGGTCATCAAAAGATCGATTGTCGATACCAATAAGAGATTGTGTTAAGTTACAACTCACAACGCACTGATTGACAACGGGTAATCGAAGAAATCCGATAGAAGACGATAAATTGCCTTTTCAGCAACAGGATCAGGATCATCCCATGATTCACACATTTCATCAATGGTTTGAGTTAGAAGACAGTAAATTGCACTGCGTGCCACATCAAACTGGATTAAAGTCATCTCACTGTCGGTTGTATTTCGAATGGACCTGATTATCGTCTTATTCAAGGAAAAGAAAAAAGATCTCGAACCCACAAACAAAAAGTCCAATGTCATGGCAGTCAACGCTTTTTCTAAAAAACAGGTCTGTCATGTCAAGTCAGACAGGTATAGAAAATTAGCTTTGTTCGGTTTGAACAACATGTTCGGGTTTAGCACGGGACTATTATCTTCTACGCCTTCCTGAGTGGAATGTGCCAAACCATCATTCTCGTATTTCTATGCTGATCCGTGCTGAGATGCTTTTCTTTTGATATTTCCATTTGGGATGTACACATCAGGACACATTATCCATCGAATGAAGAACCAACCGGATTTGTAACAGAGATTGCGCTGAAAGAACAAAGAGAACAGAAAAACAGAATGTGTGAAAATCGTTACAAAACTCAGTCCTGTCGGAGAAGCCCGCACCAGCAGCTTGCCCAGCAGAGTCAAACGGGAATGGGCCGTCTATCCATCAGGACTTGACAGAAACTGTGAAACTTCAAAACAAGACAGGTCAGATCGTCATCCCAGCCGTCAGAGGTCCGCCAATGGTTTTCGAGATCCTACCAAGAAAGATAAGGAAGGAAAAGATTTCAAAAAGGAGAAACGAAGTTTCTTTGATGAGATGAGAACAATCAATGAAATGAAACGAAAAATGAACACAGAAAGTGTTGTATCCGTCCAAGTGTGAGCACACAAGATGAAAGGGAGTGGACAGCATCACTGCCTCAATACCTCTTCACATTGACCAAATTTGTTCCAAAGAACTGCATCATCCGACTTGTGCGGACTTTGGTGTCGTAAGTTTCGAAATTCTCCTGCACAAAGATGGCCTCCAAAGCATCCTGCCAGCCTTCCTCTAAAAAGTGGGGAGCAGTCTTTCGAATCGTCTTCCGATCTTCTGGTTCAATGGAGGTGTAACATCCACCATCAACGATCACACGGATTAAAGACTCGCTTGCGTCGAAATCATGGTTGAGCAGATTAGCCACGAGACGAGAGAAGAATCCAGCTCTGCTGACACATCGAGCAATCACGCGCTCATCACACAATTTACAGACGTCGATGAATGCAGTCTCTCGAATCTCAGCACTTCGCTTCTGGGAAGGGCTGGGTTGGACGAAGTAGGTACCAAGAATGGAGATGGAAGGGAAAACGAGTCGCTCGTGCTGGGGCTGAAGAAGTCGAGCAACGCTGTGGCAAATTTGAGGCAAACAGTGGAGGACAAATTTTAGAAGGAGCATGTTGGATTGAGGGGAGTCAGAGGCGAGGGAGATGCTGGACTGGTTGATCACTCGCATCAGAATCAATCCGGTCTCCAGATCCACATCGTCCCACTCGTCGAATGTTGGCTGATGTGTGTTTGGGCGAGAGAAGAGGAGACATTCGATTGGTGCTCGAGGGGAGCAGTTCACGTGGAGAGTGAGGAGAGACTCCAGTGCATGGAAGTATTGTTCGGTTGACCTCCCAGCTGTTCTGAACAGATCCGGCAGATAGACTCGACTGAGAGACTTTCTGTGGAACGCGAAGATCCGAAGGATGGTGTCGTCGTCTAAAGTGGAGTCGCTGTCGAGCAGAGCTACAATTCTGTCCACAAATCTGATGATCTCATCTGGTGTGTGAAGGTGAATGAGTTCAGATGTGAGGATGAACGGAGGATGTGACGACGAGAGGGCTGATTCATCCATCTCCCGTCTCACTTCTTCTTGACAAACCCGTGCTTGACCTTCTTTGGCAGGCACGAGATAGTCGTTTCTGAGATAGTCAAGAATCAGGTCTTCTCGTACACTGCCCAAAGCGAACGGATGGAGCGAGAGATGGACGATGTAATCCTTTGTCTGGCTGAAGAATTCGTGATGGAGTTCGTCAACTCCCCTCCGAAGAGCATCTGGGATTTCCTTCCCCCATCCGTATCCGAAGTCTCGAATCATCATGAAGCGACGGCCCAACAAATTGATGAGTTCTGTGTGGAGTTTGGAGAATTCAGGAGTGAAGGGCAGTTTTGACGGATGAACAGCGTTGATGAAGTTGGGAAACCATCCTTTCCAAACAGAGTTCCTGTCTACCACATTGTTCACATGGTTGATGAACTCATTGAACGCAGTGAGAGCAGCAGTCGCGTGGTGTGGCTGGGCTGGAGTGAAGAGAGTCCGCAGTGCATTCGAGTTCAATTTTGACGAAGAAACAATTGTGTTGTTCCTTGTGAGACAAAATGTGCCATTAGACCAGAAGCACAGTCTGAATGTTCTCGTGAAACTGGAAAGGAAGCTTTCCACAACATTGACAGCGAGATTGGAGATCTTAGTCCCCTCGCTCACTCGGCCAAGCAGATGCTCAAAAGCCTTGACCAAGGAGCGGATGGCACTTGAATCAAGAGCGCCAAATTGAATAAAGGCTTTGACTTTGCTCACAGGGGCACGTCCAAATAATGACTCAAGGTCGTTCAACAGTTTCTGTCGAACTTCCCTAAAAAAATGTTTAACAGTGGGAGAGGAGGAACGACAATATTGATCGATCCGACGGGAACTGAATTGTGTCATGTTAAACAGAAACGTGAAACCGGAGCGATGGTCAGGGGGAGAGACTGGTGCATCGATGAGATACTGCAGATACGAGCAGAACGATTCGTAAAGGGGCTCAATGACTTCGGATGCTCTCGTTTTGTCTTTGAGAGCGCGGCGGATGTCTGTCGGTGATGCAAAGGAGAAAAAGCGGTCCACAATCGAAGTGAGATGTCGGTGGAACTCCATCGTTGTGTCGACCAACGGAATTTCGTGTGGTTTCAGAACGAGGAAGAGTTGAGGTAACAATTCTGTTGCAACGATTTCCATTCTGAAGTCCGTTGATGATGTAAAACGAAGGCCGACATCGAAGAATGCGAGAGCAGCTGTTCGGAGAGTGTCAGATGGAAGAGAGAGAAGGTTGATCAACGACGACATCAATGTCGTGTAGTAGTCTTGCGTGTTCCAGAATAAGATCTCGAGGAGATTGTTGTTGGGTTGTCGACGATGTTCCATGTGCATATTTACATATTGCAGGAATCGGATCGCATGATTTATTTCGGTTGGGGACAGAAATAGGGCAGAGTTGATTTGATCGAAAAGAGAGAGACACCCTTGCTCAAGATCATCTGTCGTGATCGAATCCTGCAAGATCAATCTCCAGTCTGACGTGATTGGGGCAGCAAGAGCGGTCTCGTCATTCTCCAGGCGTGGGTGCTCCGACTTTGTTGAAAAATTGATTCGCTTTCTTTGTACTTCATATTGTAGAATTTGCTTTGAAATCTGGATATATTTGCGGTCATCGGCATTGACTGTGAATGCATCAGTTGTTGATGTGATTGAAGGTATATCAAGTGATGATTCGTTGATGATTTCGATGGATTCTGGAACGGTTGAATGAACAATAGGTTCGTTTAGCTTCGAAGACTGAACACGCTTTGGGCGAGGAGTAGGTTGTCTTTTACTACTTTTTCGCCGGACAGTGTGTTTTGGTGGCATGTTTGAGGGATCATCCCCTTAATCCGTCTCAACTCGAACCTAACTTAACAAAACCGTCTCTCTGAATGTCAACTCCAACGCAGCCGATAGATACTCTAACGCAGTCTCCTCCAACGATACCATTTGACCCATCCATCTTCTCGAACCAGCACAACATGATCCATCAACGAAAAATGAGTTTGGAAATGCCAAAATGTGCTGAAGATGTGATTGGAAATCTTAACCGATATCCTCTGCTTGTTTGGCATGACCCCACAGCATCCAAGGACTCTGAAGATTCACTTTTGAGAGACGATCCCACGAAAACCTTGAGATCGCTCGTCGCTTCAAAATGCGATACTGGAGAAGCGATTGAATGGCAGGTCTGCCATCACTTTATTGTTCATTGCCATTTTTATTGCCATGACTGCTAACCTCTGCATTCTGACCGGTGTCAGGAAAATGGGTGATTCTCAGTGAAATAAGGCAAGCGTCGCCAAATTACACAGACGCAGAAACTCTCCAAAATAATCAACTATTTTCGTCTATCATCTCGAAATACATCATTTGTGAACTTTTTTCATTTTCAAAAAAACATAGAATTTCTCTCGATCAACACAGAAATTTCACATTTTTTCCATTTTTCTCTTTAATGGATGATTTATCTCCGTTCTATCACACAGATACATCTTTTTTTGTTGATTTACATCCTTTCTCTCTCTTTAAACATGTTTTGTTACAAAAAGTGTGCAAAAATGTGCTGATCTTAAAAAGGCTATTTCGAGCGCGATCATGCTTGAAATCCAAAAAATCACATGTCCTCTGTCTGCAGAGCAGATGTGTAAGAAATAGGGAAAAAATGAATTTTACAAACGCACCATAGTGTTTTGCCTTAATTGACTGAGAATCACCCAAATGATGGAATGGTTCGTCTGTGCTGTCATTGGAATTGAGTCAAAAGCTTCATGGTGTGAGGACTCGTTTCGTTTCGATTGGGATGATGTTGTGGTGGATGGATTTGGAACAGTTCGGATTCGTCTGCTTCTTCATCTTTCTATCAATCTTTGTCAGGTGTCATCGCCTCACATGCCGATTCATCTCCTCCAAATCCGCCACAATCCTTCTCAGATGGAATCGTCCGCCTCTCACAGCTATTTCTTGACTCAATTCATCACATTTCCTTGTCAAACTGCTTTCCGAAGCCCATCGACAGACATTTTCGAGACAATCTGATTCCCTCCGTTCTTCGTCGCCTCATGAACCATCTTGTCAGCGCTGGTCATGTGGTTCCCATCTGTACTCAGTCTGAGACGGATGAAATCATGAATCTTGTCACCGACCTCATCAAGGAATCCTTCCCACTGAGATCCGATTTTTATAGCATGTTGTTGTTGATAATGGAAGGAGCCTATTGTGCGATTCGATCTTTAGAAAAAAGCGGGGCAGTGAGCCAGACAGTTCGGCTGACTCATGGAAACCCAAAACTTCGGTCACAACACTTCAAGAACTTTGTGAAACTGCTCGAACCTGAGCTCGAAGTTATCCGAAGTCAATTCTCTTCAGATTTGTTTGAAGAAGCGAGACGGATCTCGTCGTGGAAGGAGTTTCTGCAGACATTTGCCGGCGGAGAGGAAGTTGAGGTGTGGCTTCATCATTTTTTCACCTTTTTCAGATTGACACCTCGTTCCTGAAATTACCCTTCTTCCGAACAACGCTTCTCTCGCTCCATGCGAAGTTCCCGAAACTGGTGTCGTCGGTGGATGGGTCAGCGGGAATTTCGACATCGTCTCTGCTTTCGTCACATCCTTCTCCCCACACCTCACTCGAAACACGATTTGATTCTTCCCTTCGGACACTTTCGTCGTCAGCACCATTCAAAAGCGAATCACTCCATCTTCTGTCCAGCTTTTCGTCTCTCCTCTCTTCTCAGCTCACTTCCATCACACCATCTCGCACCATTCCCCCAGAACTTTTCGCGAGCGGCACTGTCATCCAATCCCAGACTCGAAATACCGATCCAACCGAAACGTTCGACAAATCTATTTTTGACGAAGAAGACAATGAAAAACTTGCTCAATCACTGATTCGTTGTCGATCTGTCTGTGATGTCGTTGGTGCCGACAAATGCATTCGCAACATTTCCGCATTCGTACATCAAACTGTGTCTGCTATCGGCAGCTCCCACACTCTCCTTCGCGCTGCTGCATTCGCACTTTTCAGGTGTCTCGTCCAAACGCCAAGTGTGATCAGCAGGCATCTGAGTAGTCCCATCAAAATAGGTAAAACTGGGATCAATTGATGTCAGTGCCTAAATTTGGACTGAGATCAAATTTCAACTCTTTTCCTTTGAGATTTTCTCATTATCACTTCATTAATCATGTTCAATTCACTTCTTGTTTTCACATAATGCTCTTCAATATTTCAGACAGCTCTTATTTCCCAAAAACACGCACGATCACAATCACCAACACTTCTTTTTTCGATGTATTCCCTTCATTGACTTTAGTCAGTGAGAAAAAACCATCAAAGAAGACATAATAACGCATTATCGACTTGTTTTTATAATTATTGTTGTAGAACAAACTGAAACAGCAGCACCCAAAGTTTGCATTTTCATGATCTATGAAGTGACCATTTTCCTTTTTACTTTTTTTTCCATTCAAATATCATATATAAGAAGACTTTTTTGAAATGAAAGAAACGAAATGGTATTGTAGGTATTTAGTGGGATCAGATCCGACTGGGATCACTGGGATCAAATCAGAAGCCTGGTGATCAGACTTTGGCCATCTCTGTGGACACGCCTCTCCTCTCAAATCGAGAGACAACCCGAAGAACAACTCGCCTTCGTTCGATTGGCATCGACATGGCTCGTCGAATCAAGAGCTGATCGGTCTCTCTCGCCCTTCCCTTTTGCTGAGTTTGATTGGGAGATTCTGTACTCTGCAGATTTGAGTTGGAAGACACACTTTTACGAAGCACTTGATCTGGTCATGTCCATTCGATCGTGTTCGAGCGAAGAACAGATTGGGATAGCTGCAGCAAGACAGATTATATTCAATTTTGAGCACCGTCACAACGCGTTCTCTCGAATCACTTCCGATTCTCGCCACCTCGTCCGGGGCAAGTTCAGAAAGGTGACAGCTGAATCACTGATTTCATACTCCCTGCTGATGACACTTGTGCGAAGATGTGAATTCCCGGACAATATCACCAGTTTCATCACTGAACATCCTGAAATTGATGCACACACTCTTCTTCTCGATTTCGAGAATGAGCTTCTCTACCTCTGTCACACCTCACTCAACCCACACAAACCACACCAGCCTCCTCTCGACCTCCTCTTCGAACGAACCCTCCGAACGAACCCTCTCCGCTTCTTCCTCCATTCCAAAGTCACATACTCGATAATTTCGTCATCTGTCCGCAACACGTCGTTGTGTGGGTTTCATGCACTCTGCCGACGAGGAATCCACATCAGTCTGATCGAGTCGGAGGTGATCAAGAATCGGCAGCATTTCCTCTCCTCGTATGGAATGTTCCTCACTCCTCTCTTCACCCGCACATTCAACCTCTTCCTTCATTTCACACCACCGCTCGTCGTTCGCTTCTTCCTTCCAATTCTGTTGCCGCAAAGCAACTGTGAAGGAATCGTTGATGGAATGAAAGTGGTCTTGTCAGCACTCATCCACATCACTGCCCCTTTTGGCGATTGTCTCAGTCTGAAAGAGCTGTACCATTCGATTAAACCCCAACACAATGTCATCAGCGATTGGTCTCCTGATTCTGATGTCACTTCTGGTTTTCAAGCTCTGGAATGGCTGAGCATCCCAACAGGATTTGGGTCAGCTCTCATTCACTCAAACCCACACGTATATTTCGGTCCCTTCGAAGATCAAGTCAGGACACGCGCCTCAACTGATGATTCTGACTTGTCGAATCTCTCCAAACTCATGGCCAGACTCCTGTCCCCTCAAGTCAGAAATATATGTTGTAAAATCTCTTCTCTCGTGGAAATGCTTCCACTTCTACCGCTCATCAGTGTGCCATTTCAGTTTTCAGAATCTCTTCAGAAGTCCCTCTTCTTCTCGTTAGACACGGGATCCTTCCCATGAAATGTCACTCGATGCTGTGTGTTTTGTTCTTCCTCATTTCTTCAGATCCTCTGTTCCAGCAACAGTTTCAGTCAACTTGGAGTTCGTGAAGAGACTTGCGTGTTTCGGCAATGAGACAATCCTGATGGCGATGGTGTGTTATGGAATTTTGGACGTTGTGATTCGAGCAGTGTCGGAATCAACGTTTTTGGAGGACTACGAAAACGGGATTTGTGTGATTGGAATGCTCCTTCGTTCGAGTCGTGATTGTCAGAACAAACGAGAAATGGTGGACCACGACTTCTCAAATTTTTGGGTCAGGAAATGAAAGGATTTGACAATCGTCTTCAGATCGTCATCCCAGCCGTCAGAGGTCCGCCAATGGTTTTCGAGATCCTACCAAGAAAGATAAGGAAGGAAAAGGATTAATTCGGTCCTTTTTTGGACGAGAGTGGAGATTCACTGTCAGAACAGTCCATTTCACAGAGAATAGAAAGATTTCAAAAAGGAGAAATGAAGTTTCTTTGATGAGATGAGAACAATCAATGAAATGAAACGAAAAATGAACACAGAAAGTGTTGTATCCGTCCAAGTGTGAGCACACAAGATGAAAGGGAGTGGACAGCAGGAGTCCCTCAATACCCTTTCACCATTTGCGAATTTGTTCCAAACAATTCCATCATCCGACTTGTGTGGACTTTGGTGTCGTAAGTTTCGAAATTCTCCTGCACAAAGATGGTCTCCAAAGCATCCTGCCAGCCTTCCTCCAAAAAGTGGGGAACTGTCTTTCGAATTGTCTTCTGATCTTCTGGTTCAATGGAGGTGTACCATCCACCATCAACGATCACACGGATTAAAGACTCGCTGGCATCGAAATCGTGGTTGAGCAGATCAGCCACGAGACGAGAGAAGAATCCAGCTCTACTGACACATCGAGCAATCACGCGATGATCACACAAGTTGCAGACGTCGATGAATGTTGTCTCTCGAAACTCCGCAGTTTGCTTATCGGAAGGACAGGGTTGGAGGAAATATTTGCCGAGGATGTCGATGGAAGGGAAAACGAGCCGCTCGAGTTGTGGGGGATGGTGTTGAGCAGCACAGTTGTGAATTTGAGGCAGACAGTGGATGGCAAAATAACATATGATGGTGTCGAGTGGTGAGTCGGGTGTGAGGGAGATGCTGGACTGGTTTATCACTCGCTTCAGAATCGACCCTGTCTCCAGATCCACATCGTCCCACTCGTCGAATGTTGGTTGATATTCATCTGGGCGAGAGAAGAGGAGACAGCCGATTGGTGTTCGAGGAGAGCAGTTCACGTGGAGAGTGAGGAGGGATTCGAGTGCGTGGAAGTATTGTTCAGTTGACCTCCCAGCTGTTCGGAACAGATCGGGCAGATAGACTCGACTGAGAGCCTTTTTGTGGAACGCGAAGATCCGAAGGATGGTGTCGTCATCCAAACACGAGTCACTGTCGAGCAGAGCAACAATTCTGTCCACAATGCTGATGATCTCATCGGGTTTTTGACGATGAACGAGTTCAGATGTGAGGATGAACGGAGGAGACGACAATGAGAGGGCTGATTCATCCATTTCCCGTCTCACCTCTTCTTGACAAACCCGTGCCAGACCTTCTTCGGCAGGCACGAGATAGTCGTTTCTGAGAAAGTCAAGAATCCTGTCATCGTGCTTGTAATCCAAAGCGAACGGATGGAGCGAGAGATGGACGATGTAATCCTTCGTCGGTTTGTAGAACGCGAGACAGAGTTCGTCCAGTTCGCTTTGAAGTTCATCCGTCATCTCCTTCCCCCGGCCGTATCCATATTCTCGGATCATCATGCAGTGATCGCCCAACACTTTGATGAGTTTAGTGTGCAGAATTGTGAATTCAGGAGTGAAGGGCAGTGTCGATGGATTAACCGCGTTGATGAAGTTGGGGAACCATCCTTTCCAGACTGAAAGCTTGTGGGTCACATTTTCCACACGTTTGATGAACCAGTTGAACGCTGTGAGAACAGCAGTTGTGTGGTGCAGCTGAGATGGCGTGAAGAGAGTCCACAGAGCCTTCGAGTCCAACTTCGACGAAGAGACAATTGTGTTGTTCCTTGTGAGACAAAATGTGCCATTAGACCAGAAGCACAGTCTGAATGTTCTCGTGAAACTGGAAAGGAAGCTTTCCACAGCATTGACTGCGAAATCTGAGATCTTCGTCCCCTCGCTCACTCGACCAAGCAGATGCTCAAAAGCCTTGACCAAGGAGTGGATGACATCTGAACCTGTGGAGCGAGACCTGATAAAGTCTGTGACCACATGCAAAGATGGGTGTCCAATCAATGAAGCCAGCTCGTTCATAAGTCTCCGCCAAACTTCACCAAAATAATGTTTAACAGAGGGAGAGGAGGAACGACAGTGTTGATCGAGCTGACGGAGACTGAATTGTGTCATGTTCATCAGAAATGTGGGACCGGAGCGATGTTCAGGGAGAGAAACAGGTGCATCGATGAGATACTGAAGATAGGAGCAGAAGGATTGGAAGATGGGTTGGCTGATTTGGGATGCTCTCGCTTCGTCTTTGAGATGGCTGCATATTTTCTCAGGTGAGGCAAAGGAGAAAAAGCTGTCCACAATCGAAGTGAGATGTCGGTGGAACTCCATCGTTGCGTCGTTCAGCGGAATTTCGTCTGGTTTCAGGACGGAGAAGAGTTGAGGCAACAATCCTGTTGCAGCGATTTCAATTTCGAAGTCCCTTGATGTAAAACGATTGCCAACATCGAAGAATGCGAGAGCTGCTGTTCGGAGAGTGTCAGATGGAAGCGAGAGAAGGTTGATCAACGACGAGATCAGTTTCGTGTAATAGTCTTTTGTTTTCCAGAAAAATAGCTCGAGGAGTTGGTTGTCGGGCTTGCGACAATGTTCCATGTGCATTTTTGCATATTGCAGGAATCGGATCGCATGATTTATTTCGGTTTGGGACAGAAACAGGGCAGAGTTGACGTGATCGTAGAGCGAGAGACACCCTTGCCGCAGATCTTTGGTTGTGATCGAATCCTGCAAGACCAATCTCCAATCTGACGTGATTGGGGCGGGAAGAGCGGTCTCGTCATTCTCCAAATGTGGTTGCTCCGATTTAGTCCTAACGGTGATTCGCTTTCTTTTCATTTCGTATTGCAGAAGTTGCCGTGAAATTTGGATATATTGTCGGTCATTGGCGGTGATTGTGAATGCATCAGTTGTTGACGTGATTGAAGGTATATCAAGTGAGGATTCATCGTTGATTTCGATGGATTCTGGAATTGTTGAATGAACGATTGGTTCAAGTAGCTTCGAAGACTGGACACGTTGTGGGCGAGGAGTAGGTTGTGTTTTACAGCGTTTTCTCCCCAATTTGTGTTTTGGTGGCATGTTTGAGGGATCATCCCCTTAATCCGTGCTCTAAATCGAATCTCAACTCTTTGGCCTGAATCAATTGCTTCAACCCATCTCTTAGAATGTCGTCGTAAAGAAAACTGGATTTTTCGAAAAGTACGCTCTAATCATGACATTTTCAAGTTGAAATGAAGTAAACCGCTCTGACTGAATCTCTACTCTCGTTCAAACCAGACGCAATTATTTGCCTACTGCGTCAAATCTGATTGTAACCTTCTCGGTAGTCACCGGACCATTCTGCACATTTGTCTTGTGGATCCGCGAGTTCTCCTTTCGATCTTTGATCTTCTGACCCAAGCCACAGAGATAGTTCAATTCGAGAGTGAGGGTTGGTGTAAGATACTCCCGGAGCTTGAGAAAGGTTTCGAGGCACTTCACTCTTTCGATGTCCAATGTGTCGTAGTTGAGAGGCCTGCTTTGGACGAGTGTTTGGAAATAGTTCTGCTCCACAACTCCGATGATCGCACTCACATATCGCATCGATTTCAGAACGTCTGTCTCCTTTCTGTCCTTCCAAACTGTGCTCATCGGTTGGTAAGCACTGGCGATTGTTTGTGGTGTCAGAGTGCTCGCTGGAAGAGTCATGGCCAGCGAACCAAAAAAGTCAAAAAGCGTCCATGCACGATGAAGGATGGATTCTCTCTGCTTCAGGAGAATCTCTCGCTGCGCGAGCAATTGTGGGGACATTTTGCAATCATTCGGTGTTGTCCGGTCTCCGGCATCTTTGGGGATTGATGGTGAATCGTACATCGGCTTCATCACAGATTGATCAAGTGCTTTCAGCTCATCCTCCATCTGCATTATTCGAGACTCCGATGGACTATCTTCCCTTTTGGGGTGTGTGTCCCTCCAAATGGTCAGGTGACACCAGTTCAGAATGTCAATGTGAGTTGAAGACACAAGACCTCCTGTGATTGTCGCTATGCGAGCCTGGACAGCTGAAGTTTTGGAGAGCAGCTGTTTTGCAAACAAGCGGAGATCTCGCTGGAAATCGACGCTGAACTTGATGAACATTCTGAACTTTTGGAGAATCATTTGCAGCCCGCAGAATGAGAACCCGAAGGACGAGTCGAAATCTGGTTCGGTCATGTTGGGCAGACTCAATATCTGCCAGAACAGCTCCAGTTCCTGCTGGATCACCAACAGACACAGCTCCATCATTTGTTGTGGGAGTACTGTCGCAGTGCGTGGGTGAGGGCGGAGAAGGGAAGGATGAATCGCTGGGAACGATCGCCGAATCCTCTCCCGCAACTCGCCGACCTTCTCGAACGGAAGCATCATCTGTCCCAGACACTTGTTCGAATCAATCAGAAATGGCGATGGCTCTTTAGATTCCAGTCCTGCGTGAGGATAGTAAGAACCAGCTGGGCCAAAGATCGAGTTCCCATCTGGATCCAAATCGATCCACATCCTCTCGTTCCAAGTGTCAAGTGGGTCTGCCATGTCCAAAGTGGTTGGTTCTCCTCGACGATGTCTTTGCTCTGATTGTTGCTCATCTGACGGTTCTTGCTCTCGTTCCACGTCATCTGAGGTCGACTCTTCGCTCTCAGAACTTTCTGCATCATTGTCTGGAAGATTATGCAAGTGTGGCACCTCGTCATCCATGAACATCAGAGAGCATATATCCACCACTCCCTTCTTGCGAGAGGCTCCAATGCTCCCCTTTTGAAGCTCGTTCGACAGAGCATCGCAACGCCGAGAAAGCGGTGATGGTGGGCAGAACGGAGTGTGGTAGAGGTGACACGGAGGAGGGAGTGGCTGAGGCAGGTTGACTGTGACTGACATCGACAGCGGCGTTGCCTGATCGGCAGAGACGAAGCTGTCGGTCAGCAGTCTCCGCCCAAGTCTCTGCGCTTCGACAGGCGACACCATCGTCACTCGCACAACGTCGAAGGTCAGATGGTTCCCCGACATTCTTGCATTTGGTCGAGCCATCGTCGGGAACGGGTACTTCACTTCCAGTCCAACTGGGTGCGTGTCGGCGTGTCGGTCAGACGATCCCGATCGTCTGTCTGCTTCTCTCTCCGCCAGTGTCTTCTGTGTGTAGAAGAACGTTGGCTCTTCTCGAGACACTATGTTACACGCTGACTTGGCAATCTTCTTCTTCCATTGCGGTTCGCTCTTGAAGAGTGAGGGTGTGGTTTTTGGCTTGAGTAGTTGTCGTTGGAAGTTCAGATTGTTTACACCCCAACGAGCGTCCCAGCATTCGTGATGAAAGAACTCGTCTCCAATCACTTCTCCGCAGAACCCGCATCGGACACACATGGGGTCGTTGTTTGGCAGAAGTCGCTTTCCTGTGTCCAGCAACAGTGTGTCCTCTGCTTCGATTGTCAGATCATTCAGGTTCCCAGTTGGTGATGTCAGTGCAGCAATCACAATGTTGTCTTCAGGAATGAAGTCTGTGACGAATAGAGTATTCGGTGTAAATCGATCGAACACTCGCTCCGACACCACAAACACGAAGTGCGGGAAGATCTGGTCTGCTCGAAGTTTGTACAAATCCATCAGCAGAACCAGCCACGCCATCATCGCATTTGCTCCAACTTCATCGATCTTCTCCCCATCTCCAATCGACGACTTCAGGAAATGAACGCCCAGCGAGTCGATCTTGTTTGTGGAGTCCACTCGGAAGAACAGCAGAATCGACTCGAAGCCTGCGTTGTACAATCTGAGTGGGACGAGGTGGAAGGTGAAGAAGTGATGAATGGGTGCGGTGCATGCTCGTGTTGGGTAGCGACGTCCGTGTTGCTCAGCTTGTATTGTTGGCTGATCGTGTGGAGTCAGACTGTCGTTCGGAGTGATTCGTCCCATTTCAATCGGATTTGGTGTTTCTGTGGGCATAAAGACATACTTCCCTTTCTGCTGCTCAACTGGTCCACTCTTGAAAGGCTTCGTAATCATCGGCTTGACGAAGAATCGGCCCCACAGCCTGTCGTCGAATCTGTTCTCCGCCGAACATCTGAACTGAGCCATGTCGGGAAGGAAGGCGTGCAGTGTGTCACATGTCCCGCTCGAGTCCACTCCACTTCGTGCTGGTGTCGGAGGAAACGACAAGCGCTGGTTTCGACTGGCGTAGATTGTCTTCCCCCCGATCCTCATTTGTGAAAATTGTGCTCCCTGACGAATAGCGCTGTTGGTCAGCCTTTTGAAGAGTGCGGGGATTTGGTAGTTTCTGAGTTCATCCGTTGAGCAACGATGTGCAGGATCGTCGAAGAAGTTGTGCTGCACTTTCAGCTTCGTCGTCCACTTCTCTGCAACGATCTCTTCAGCACGCGGTGAAGCGTAGGCTGTTGTGAAGTTGTGCGGGTCGGCTTGCGGGCTGTCCAGCACAATCAGATTGTGGGAGATGGACTGCCCAATCACATCTCCGCTCGCAATCACTTTCCGTGCTCGGTCTTCCAGAGTTGGTCCCTGGTTCAAGTCAGGCTGCATGCACCAGGGAGTGAATCCGTCAGTTTCGACGATTTGCTTCAGTCTTTCAAGGCGGTCTTGGGTCAATCGATCTGACTGGCGTGGAATGGTATTCAACATGTTCACTTCCTCTGCCAGCGTGAATTTCGGCAGCGCATAACGGGCAAGCGATATCAGCGACCGATCTGCGATAGAGGCAACTTGTTTCCAACAGGCCTGGTTCGGTGTGGTCAGAAGGATGTAGTGGTGGGATGACTTCAATTTTCCTGGCGCCAAGATGAGACTAGACAATGAAAAAGAATCAGAGGAGAAAGTAACATACTCGTCGACAATATGCCACGTCGTGTCTTTAAGAAGGTTGCGAACTTGGTCCTCACGAATTATAAACAGACGCAGGAAATGAGGGAAGTGGTGGATGCTTGGCACTTCCACTTCCCCCAACATGATGCTGTTCTCTTCCTCCAGTTGCGTGTATTTGTCTTCCCCCGGTTTGTTGGGGTCCTCTTCTTGTCTTGTGGTGGATTTCTCGTCGAAGAGTCTGTTGTGATACACTTTATTGGTTTTTGTTTTGGAGATGAAGACTTCATACGTGTACGTCGTTGGGGTGATGGGAACATCTTGAGGAGGCATGTTGACGTGAACGACTCGCATTGTCGGCTTCTTCGCTGTCGGAGATGCGGTCGGGAGAGGTGTGAGGTTGGGATTGGGCTGCGGGAGGGAGGTTGACTTGGTTGACTTTTTGATCGTCTTTCGGACAAATCTCAGAGGATATTCATCTGCTTTGGCTGTACATACTTCCTAAAAACATCAACAAATCAAAAGACACAAACCTTCGCTCCAAGAGAAAGTGCAAGAGTGATCGTGGGAAAACGAAGCGCCGATTTTCCAACTCCAGATGACCCTGTCACAACATGAGCCATCGGCCGAGTTTTCTGATCGATGGGCTTTTGTTCATACTTCTGGGAGTTGAACAAAACATGGCTGAGGAGAGAGTATTACGACGGTCGAAACAGGATGTCTTTCAGAGGATATTCCAGATTTTCCGTACCCCAATAACTCTCAACTGTCTTCAGCATGAACCTGGACGTGTCCAGAGGCATGATTGCGTCGGGTCGCTTGTTGTAGTTCGGGAAATCATATTGGCTCAAAGGGCCAATCGACGAATGAATCGCAACAATGACGTTCTGTGAAATCCGTGGGAGGGCAATCTTCAAATCAGGACTGCATAAATCATTTTCAAAGGCAGAGACAGGCTGAGAATGTTGAAATCGTGAGTCTTCAAGGACGGTCGACGAGAAGGTCATAATCATCAGCAACGAAGAGAGATCACGTCCATCAGGAGTGTTTTGAGTCTGCCTGAGATCCCCCAGGCTCATTGATTCGTCAATTTCAGTGAGAGTCACCCGTTGGTCACTGTTCAAATCTTGAAATTGAAATTGAAAGCCACTCAATCGACTGGGCATGTTCAATCGTATATTGGGCGGCGAGCTGCATCTGAAAAAGATGTTTGGCAGTCTGAATTGGAACATGGCGATCAAAAGGGAGAAATATTTGGATGGGTGTTGCAGCGTCTTCAGTCGTCTGAAACAGCACAAATACCATGTCCTGGATGCTGTCTTGCTGTGTCAGCGCATCTACCACTGCTGAAGATGATACATCCACGCCCATTTTCAATTGGATGTTTTTTTCAGAAGAATGATTTGAACACAAAGATCGGTTCCATTGTTATGCTTGACTCTGCATCAAAATTGACCATTGTCGTCGTCAACGCTTTTTGGTCAATACATGAATATAACAAGTCGTTTTTTATCTCGTGAAACCGTATTATGCCAAGATGAATCTGCATTTGATGACAAGGGCTTGTTCTTCGCGAGAGAGTCCAGTATGAGATTTGAGACATCAATTGGAGCCGCAATATCTAGATCGTGTTCGACACCTTCGATTTCTGTTTTCGAAAAGTGACATCAAAGTTTGAAAGGCGTCGGGCGACGGTTGGAGAGCATCTGTTGAGTTCGTCGTGAACTGGTCAAAGACAAGCGGCAAGTTCCTAGTTCGTTTGCCGTTTCAGGTTCTTCTTCCGTCTGCTGTGGCAATAATTGTCATAACACGTGTCTAAGTCTCAAATTGTTGGAGATAATTGTTCGTGCTTTTCTTTGCTGTTCTTCCTCATTGTGTCAGTCTTGAAGAGGATGTTATGACATATCTTCCATTTGCACTGTTGTTCCAATCCTTTCTCACTTCGCCTGAGGTCATAATCCTTCCAAGTTCTTCCTTTTCTTTCTTCAAACCAATCTTTCATTCGATGGACAATTGAAAAGACTTGCTCGCTCTGAAACGGGTCTGATTCAGCATCTGTCGGTGGACTCCTTTGTTCGCAGGCGAGAGGATTCCACGCATTGGGGGTCATCGCCTGTTCGAGAAGGACTGCATTGTTTTGGCAGACAGACACATTCCATTTTCGGTGTGGAATATCATTTTCCCGTCCTGTCCTCATTTCTGACACTCTTGCAAGTGGAGAGAGGATCTCGAGTGTTCATTTTGGAGCGGATGAATGATCGTGGTGGTCTGGTTGTCCACGCTCACCATCTGAATCCTCTCATCTCTTCTGAGATTGGTGTTGGTCGGGAGAGGCGAGAAATGTTGTCAATTCGGAATGACGTTCCTTTTCCAGCGACAGTAAACTGAAAAAGTGAAGAAATGAATGAAGAGAGAATCAGACGCCAATTCGCACTGATGAAGGGATTCCTGACATGTAACACCTTCCAGCCTCGCCATTCACAAAGAATTGCACAGTTCGATGGGTTGAGTCAAGATCAACTTCCATTCGAACATTATCACCTTCTTTCAGCCAAGAGTGGCAATCTTCACATGAATATAATGATGGAGTGTTGACCCAGAGGTTACCATTTGAGCTGAGACCGACAGAGTCTGAAAAGATTAGAAGAGAGAAAAACTGACAGTTGACATTATCCCCAAGTTCCTCACCCAATTTCAGAATTCGAGATGAGTAATCCATCAAACCAACGGCAATATATGTATCTAATTCAACAATAAAGAGGAATCGAGCAGACCTCGCTTTGAGAGAATCGTGATTGTGATGGAGATAATTCCAGATGTGAATGGGTCGGAAAGAAGAGCAGATCTCCGAGAACAATGAGGATTATAAGAGTTGAGAACAATGGTCGTATGCATGATGGAGAAATGCGATGGATCGGTGAAACCCATCGGTGGGAGTGTTTGGAGAGGAGTTGGAACAAGGTGAATCTGAGAAGACAGGAAACAGTGACTGGATGAAAGTACATCTCCTTTCACTGATAAAGACATCTCCACTTTCAATCAAAATGTTGATCGAACCCTTACAGGGTGTTTTTCCAGAATAGCAAACCCAGAATCATTTTTGTCTCTACGAATCTCAATCTGTACTACAGTTAGTCTCTCGCAACTATCGAGACTTTGTTATGAAGTGGAAGTTGTCTCTTGTGAAGGACGGACAAAGGCAACTATCTTCATATTTGACTCAAGATGCAGCATATCAACATCCCAACCGTGTGGACCTTCAACTTGATTTGATTTCTCCTCAGCGGATGTGGAAGATCGATTGGAAGAGTTGGTGGGGATATTGTCGGAAGGGCCGAAATCAGAAAGAGTGGCTGCTTTGAACATTCTTCGAATCAACCTGACATGTCTGTGATCGCTACGCTCTGACCTTCATCAGATCCTTCTCTTGTGAACAAATTGTTTAGATTGAACATTTTGAGAATTTGTTGCAATCTAGTTCGTGAGAGCCAATCAACACCAGTTTTCGTGTGTCTTTCTGACTCGATTCAATTCGCAGGACGCGCTGATGTCTTTCCTGATCGCTCTCAGTGGTATCGATTTTGTAACTCTGATTTTGTTCCCCAGGTGTGGTACCACGTGATTACGGAAGAGATCTCGAATCCTCTGGATTCTTTAATGCCCTTTTTGCTCAGTCTATTCCTTCCAATCAATCCCTTGATAGATGCTTGACAGTTTTCTTTTCCCTTATGTTCATTCTTCTCAGATTTGGGAAGTGTGGAGTCATATGGCATCTCATGCGAGTTTCTTCGTATCGCATTACTTGTTTGGCAGCCCTCCTGGAGACTTTGTGGATTCAATCATTCCGTTCGTCCAATCGAAGTGTGTGACGGAGATCCGTCCTGGTGCTCAGCGTGTGTCTCACTCATTCGGCCGCTTCGAACCGCTGATTCAGAAGATTGGGTTAATTCCTGGAATCATCAAATTCCGCAACATTTTCATCACGCAAGAACTTCATTCCATGACATCCTTCTTGTGCGATCTGATGGGAGCAGAGTCGCTCGAAACTCGATTGTGTGTTCTGCAGGTTCTTTACGAAGCTCTGTATGGATTACGACTTGATCCTTCTCTTCCGGGATGGCTTTTTACAGAAACAACACCGTTCTCTGTGAATTCTGATGGGACGCTGAAGGAAGAAACACTTTTGGGAAAGTTATCCTTTCTTTTGACAGAATCGATGAACGCCATCGACACTCTCCTCGCTGACGTATGCGATGACAATGTGAAGACTCTTTCCAACCATTGCAGACTTGTTGCATCTACGTTCTCGTGTCTGGCACTTCTTGGACAAGTACAGGAAGAACCATTTGAGATCCTGATGTCAAAGGGAGTCCTGCAGCAGATTGGAGCCTGGGTTGGCGCCCTCCTTGAAATCCCACCATCTCCAACTCGAAATGAAACTGTACTTTCCCTTGTTCAGATTCTGGTTGATTTTCAATCACGTTATCACTCAAAAAACCTGATCTCACTCAGCCTTGTCTTTCCAGATTCCTCAACACCACTTGCTGATCTTCTCGCGCTCATCGAACCACTCATCACCCTCAAATCCGACAAAGCGATGAGAATCATTGCCCAATTCTTGTCGCCGTGTTCACAGTGCTGCAAACCCAACAGTGGAGGCAAATCACTCTTGTTCGTCTTTTTCAACAAGTTTGTTGACAGTACTGGTTTTCTCGAAGTTGATCTCGAGGACGATCGCTTCCATCAGTCAATCATGTCTTTCATGTCGACTCATCTCTTCACTGATGACTCCTCCGACACCAATCCTCTTGACACTCCTTCCCTTCGTGCCTACCTTCATCAGTTTCTTCTCTCAAATGATAGGACTGGCTCAACACTGCGTGAACCAGTGAGATTGTTCATTGAACACATCATTGGATTGATCTGCCAAAATGTGACCTCGCTTCTGTTTTGGAAGGATGTGGGTGGAGTTACAGCCATTGTTCATGCTCTGACCCTCGAGGATCGCTCTGTTTCAAGCGTGGGGATATTTAAGGCAATATACAAGAAGATTCTTTTTCCTGAAGGTTCTATCATGGCTCCAGAGCAACAAACATTGGTTCTTCGAGAGTTGGAGGAGGAGGGATTCTCAGATGCTGTTGAAATGGACGCAGATTATCTTCAACGCCTTCCTGAGTGGAATGTGCCAATCCATCATTCTCGTATTTCTCTTCTTCATTTGATGATTCTTGATTATCCATAATGAGACAAAATTCATTTGATATATCCATTTGGGATGTCCACATCGGAGATTGTAACCCATCTCACAAAGAACCAACCACATTTTGGATCAAGATTGCGCAGAAACAAGAAAACGAACAGCAAAACAGAATGTGTGAAAAATGTGACAAAACTCAGTCCAGTTGGAGAAGCCCTCACCAGCAGCTTGCCCAGCAGGGTCAAACGGGAAAGAATTAATCTGGTCTTTTTATGGACGAGAGTGCAGATTCACTGTCAGAGCAGTCCATTTCACAGAGAATAGAAAGATTTCAAAAAGGAGAAATGAAGTTTCTTTGATGAGATGAGAACAATCAATGAAATGAAACGAAAAATGAACACAGATGGTGTTGGATCCGTCCAAGTGTGAGCACACAAGATGAAAGGGAGTGGACAGTCTCAGCTTCTCAATACCACGTCACTTCGACCAAATTTGTTCCAAAGAACTGCATCATCCGACTTGTTCTGTCTTTGGTGTCGTAAGTTTCGAAATTCTCCTGTACAAAGATTGCCTCCAAAGCATCCTGCCAGCCTTCCTCCAAAAAGTGGGGAGCAGTCTTTCGAATCGTCTTCTGATCGTCTGGTTCAATGAACGTGTAAAAACCGCGATGGACGATCACATGGAACAAAGACTCGCTTGCGTCGAAATCGTGGTTGAGCAGATCAGTCACAAGACGAGAGAAGAATCCAGTTCTGCTGACACATCGAGCAATCACGCGCTGATCACACAATTTGCAGATGTCGATGAATGCAGTCTCTCGAATCTCAGCTTTTCGCTTCTTGTAAGGACGGGGTTGGACTAAGTATGTGCCAAGAATTTATGATGTGTAGAGGACGGACAGAGCACCAGATCTTGAGGACAGAGGACAGAGGTCTTGTCCGATTTGACAACTCAGCTTTTCACGCGTTCATTTCATCTGAATTCACCTTCTCTCTACTCGTAACCCTCTCTGTGTCTCCATTCTGTTCGGTAAATTACCGGAGAATGCTTCAAAATGACTGAAAAATGAAACTCCACCACACAAAAGGTTCATGCAATTATTTGACTATATAGAGGAAGTTGATGTTTCGAAATTCATTCATCCCCATCGAGTATTGTTAAAACGGGCGTTAAAGTGTGTGAAAACCGGTTTGGTGGCGAATTACGAGCTTCCGGAATTCTGTCCTTCAAACTCCTAATTAGGAGTTTACAGGACGATCGGCCCAAGAGAGGACAGAGTAGGACAAAATCGGACAAGCACCTTATATTTTCACTGTAACTTTCTCTCAATTAGTTCATCCACCTTCTATACTTATCTCAAAACAGGACAAATCGGACATGTCCTGTCCTGTCCTGTCCGATTGATCTGATCCTCTCACCCATGTCAAGTTGTCTTCGTCAGCTCTTTTCTATCTGGTCATCTTATCCCGCGATTTGAAGTCCGGCCTCCATTCAACACTTCTTTTGTCCCGTGATACCTCATTTTAATCTCCGTTGAAGTAAAATTTGTGGAGATCTTCGCGACTCGTCATTCACTCTCCTATTCTCAGTCAATGACAACAAAATCAGTTGATAGATGTAAATCACAACATATTAGTTTGTGATTCCATTGTTTTTAATCTTTTCTCCGTTTACTTCTCTTCATTAGTCTGGAATGGATGACTTGCAACAATCCAGATCTGATCTAGACCGAAAGAAATGAGATATTGATGATTCAAGATCTCAGTATGCATCTCCATTGTTTTTGCCCTCATATTTTCCTATTTCCCTTTATTGATTTGTAATTGATGTCTTGATCACACTGAACGAACCAAACAGGTATCTTCATTACACTTGTCTTGTTAACCAACGTGGCCCTTCCCATCCTCATTATGTTCCTCAGACGATTCCCCCAATATCTAACCATCGCTTGCCTCGCACTATCTCTCCTCCTCTTCCTGCACTCCATCTTCCTACTCCCGTTCTTCACTGACTCAGCCAACGCCTCATATTCCGCAAAGTTTGCTGATTTCGCTGCCTTCCATCTCATTGGAATGATGTGCTCATTCGGTGGCAACGACAAGACACGACTGAATACCGTCATGCTGATCGTTCGGGCACTCACCTTTCTCGGCGTTTCCGTGGGAGTGTTCTCCCTCTCTCGCTCTTTTCCCGCTCAAAATGGGGCGTTAGACCGAATGAACTAATTCCTGTCCTCCGCAACACGGTTCATGATGAGATTTCAGCGATCCAATCCAACACCCACTGGTCTCCCCGAAAGTTCAAAAATACCCTATTTCCCAAGCACCAGCTATGAAAACCCCAGCAAAATGAGCGGTAGAGCTTACAATGATCTCGATGCCTAAGACAAACGGATTTAACACCGATCGCCCACCAGACATTCACAACTCTCTTTTGATGGTGATACTCAGCTCAACTGTATTCGAACTACGCAGCAAAGTTGATATGGATGAAATGAGAAATGCCGAAGTGCACACACCGACTCTTAAACCGGATGATCCAACCAAGTCGTTGGTGTCACATGTCATCCCCACCCATCCCACTCCAAACGGCTCTTTCACATCCGCAATGCCATCTTCTCTCCAACCTGCTTAGGCATGACTGACCGGCCAAAAGTGCCGGTCAGTGTCACCCTGGAATATTTAAAAGGGTCAGATCTCAGCACTTCAATAAATCACTTTCTATAATCCAGAAATCGGCGAGCAAGCAGATATACATATCAAGATTTGCTTGCAGAAGCCGATCGGAAGCCTCCTTTTTCCGTATCAAGGAGATCACTACAACAATGGGATTGTTGATCTCACACATCACATTCACCAACATACCACGAATCGATCAGCAAACACAGCCCAAAAGATCTCCACGATGTTGACGGAGCGAGTGCTTTTGCAATCGTGAAACTTTATGCTCTCGACCAGGTTTCACGTCGTGACTCGTAGTCAAGCACAAGCCAAGACTCCGACACAATCTGGCTCTTCGAAAGCTCACCGCACTTACCATCTCTGTCAATATGTCTTGATTTGTACGCACTTTCCTTTCACTTTTTCATCATTTTACCTCATTTTCCTTGATCGCCTCTGTGCTTTCAGACTGATGTTGAGAATGAACTGTTCTCCTTTCTGCTTCGTGATCGCTCTTTTGTACATCGAGAATCTCCGGACAGACTGTGGCGTGCGCTTCACCTCTCACAACGCCCACACCCTCTTCCTCACAGCGTTTCATCTCCTCTCCTTTTCATCTTCCCTTCAGCACCGTTGTCTCCACAAAGTATCTCGACGACCAATTTTTCTTCAACAAGCACTACGCCCACCTCGGAGGCATCGCTCCGACTGTCTTCAACGACATGGAGCGTACCCTCCTGTCGCTCCTTGATTACTCGCTCCCCTTTGACGTCTGTCACTTCGAGCAGTTTTTCCACAGGATCCGCGACACTGTATATCCACCGCTGGCAGGCTCGCAGCTTTCTGCCAAAACGGAGTCATCAGACTTGTCGATCGACCCGAAACAACCTTCCAATCCGGAAAGTGTGTTCATCATTGTTCTATGAAGTCTCTCTGCTTCTCATCATGTTTCCCAACCTCTCCTTTCAGTCTCCACTCCGTTTTCTTCCATATCGACGCTGTCTTCGCTGACCGTGCACTCCAAAGTGTTTATTCCAGCCAGTCGGCGTCTCAGCGAAGACCACGAACGCCACAAACTCGAAGCGCAGCGGGAAAGCTTCTTGATGGCCCAGGAAGACTTCAGTGCCATCCCGCCGACGCCCCCTCACATCACCGCCGAGTCTGGCTCTTTCCCGCCCGTTCCACAGACTAAATCGCTTGATGTTGCACACTATTTCTATCCTCTGCCCCCAACCCTATCATATTCACTATTTCGGTACCGATCGTATGGATCTGTCCAACAGACACTGTCGTGGGGAAATAACGGTTCACCCCCACCTGTGTCGTCGCCCAATGATCCCGAGGGACTAACAGGCAGCTTCTTCTTCACTGACAAACAGTCATCCCTGCCGCCCGTGACGCACCCCACAACAACTTCCTTCGCCTTCCCGCTCGCCCATCTTCTGCAGATGAAAGGCATCCAGCCGTCCTCTTCTTTGTTTCCGACCCTTCCACCGTCGCTTGCTGTCACTCCTCCTGTCGGCACCAGCGTTTCGCCCGTGTTCTTCTCCCCGACACAACCAGCGCCATCGCCAGCCACGCTTGCCAACCCGACTGCCCCCCGCACCCCAACACAGCTGATCCTGCCGTACTCTCCGCTTCCAAAGCTCGTGCTCAATTGTCTCTCGCCTAATTGATCAGATGCGGTGCTGGAGAAGACACCGGCCCAGCCTGCTCAGCACACCTTGAGACTGCAGCGATTGAACCTCAACAGCCACGCGCTGCTCCCCCTCTCTCTCCTGAAGAGCACAGGCGAGTCTGTCAGCACTCCCAACCTCACTGATCGCCACCCCCAGCTGGACAGGACAGACGCAGCTGACGTGCTTCGGAGCTCGTCGGCTGCTCCCCTCCTTACGCACCGCACGGACGAGGCGAGTTCTCAGCCAGCCGAGCAGAAGCTTCCCACTACGATCACCGTTCTTGGAACACAGCCAGCCTCCAAACCCCGCTCGTCTCTTCTGATCCGTCAGTCTCCTCCAGCACCGTCACCTGGACGGACACAGCCCTCCCCAACATAACTCCTCACCCTCCCGCACTTCACAAAACTCGCTGTCGATCCCAATCCATCAGCGGACTCGCAGCACGTGCTGGATCGACCACTCTCGGTGGTCCTCCCGCAGGCCGAGCGCCCCCCACCCACAAAGCAGACCACTCCCAGTTCACCGTTCGTTCTCCCCCTTCCTCCCCTCGCTGCCGCAGAAGCACCCGACGTCCTGAAGGCACCACCCCTCCTGACCACGCCGTCCCCAACACCCTTCACACCACTCGCCCCTCGCCCTGTCCTGCACCCCTCTCGTCCATCCATCGCCCACCAAACAAGAGTCTAATGCTCTCCCTCCCCCGTCAGAGTACTCCTCATTCGTGTGCTCCTCCACAAAAGTCTGCCATCGATTTGGTGGGCACGAAGTGGGGAGGAAAGAAGTGATGACAGCGATGAGTAGTGGCGTCGTTCCCACTTCATTCATAAAGTGTTTCAATCCTCTTCAAAACTCTGTGATTCAAAAAAAGCCGAAGTGAGAAAACAAGAGTGTTAACTTAACTTGTGGGAGAATACGAAAAATGTCAAAGAGCAACCCATAATTGCCTTTTGGACTGATATCTGGTAAAAATGTCCAATAATAAGTTAGCAAGAGATGAATAGAAGTGAAAATTATACATTTGTTGCATATCCGAAGACAGATCACGAATACTCACGTTATCGATGCGTAATGTAGTTTTCGATGAATCCACTTCGGAGAAATGGTAACTCTGGATTATGGGTTCCCAAATTTCTCCGGTCAGTGACCGTCAGTACTTTTCGATGAAAACTGACCGGTCAGTGCCGGTCAGCCATGCCTAAACCTGCTCCGACTCCTTCATTACTCGGGCCTTCGCAAGTCCAAACGAAGCCACCAACGGTCAAACAAGCATCATCACCCATTCCTGTCACCCTCTCCGTCAAAAACCAAAAATCACCCGCAAATTCCCGCACAACCAGTCCACGCGTGTCTGTGTGTGATCAGAGCGGTGTTTTGACTCAACCAATCAACCCAACCACGCCGAGACCTCTAACTTCCGGCCACTATCTCCAGTCGAAGATATAGAACGAACAGCTCTCAAGGAAAGTTCCAAAATGCCCAAGTCCGAGACAAGTGCAGGAAGCTATCAAATATCTCTCAGTGAAAGAACTTCGCAAGAATCGAGAGTGTGTGTCTCTTGCTGAATCGATCCTGACCAATGCTCAGAAAGAAAAGCGAGTGTTCACTTTCTACACACTGTCGATCTTCTCTCGAACGGTCTAGCTAGTCTCTACAACGTCCTCTTCGTGAAGTGCTGCCGTCCTAACTTTGAAATCGAGTTGAGTTGTGCTGTGCGCCTCACAGACTACACCGAGTTCATTATGAACAGCGTGATGTTCAGAGGAGCTGACTCATCAGAAGGGAAAGACGTCGTGTTCCTCGACAGATACAGGGAATTGCTTCACGGGTGACGGGGACAGACTGGACAGCACGATCGCCTGCTCTCTTCTCCGCAAGATCGCCTGCCTCCTTCTCCGCAAGATCGCCTGCCTCCTTCTCCGCAAGATGACCTGCCGCCTTCTCCGCACGATCGCCTGCCTCCTTCTCCGCACGATCGCCTGCCGCCTTCTCCGCAAGATCGCCTGCCTCCTTCTCCGCACGATCGCCTGCCTCCTTCTCCGCAAGATCGCCTGCTCCTTTCTCCGCACGATCGCCTGCCTCCTTCTCCGCAAGATCGCATTCTCCCTTCTGCGCACGATCGCCTGCCTCCTTCTCTGCACGATCGCCTGCCTCCTTCTCTGCACGATCGCCTGCCTCCTTCTCTGCACGATCGCCTGCCTCCTTCTCCGCAAGATCACCTGCTCCCTTCTCCGCACGATCGCATTCTCACTTCTCCCCTCGATCGTATTCTCACTTCTCCCCACGATCGCCTGCTCCCTTCTCCGCACGATCGCCTGCTCCCTTCTCCACACGATCGCATTCTCCCTTCTCCGCACGATCGCCTGCTCCCTTCTCCGCACGATCACCTGCCGCCTTCTCCGCACGATCGCCTGCCTCCTTCTCCGCAAGATCGCATTCTCCCTTCTCCGCACGATCGCCTGCTCCCTTCTCCGCACGATCACCTGCCGCCTTCTCCGCACGATCGCCTGCCTCCTTCTCTGCACGATCGCCTGCCTCCTTCTCCGCAAGATCACCTGCTCCCTTCTCCGCACGATCGCATTCTCACTTCTCCCCTCGATCGTATTCTCACTTCTCCCCACGATCGCCTGCTCCCTTCTCCGCACGATCGCCTGCTCCCTTCTCCACACGATCGCATTCTCCCTTCTCCGCACGATCGCCTGCTCCCTTCTCCGCACGATCACCTGCCGCCTTCTCCGCACGATCGCCTGCCTCCTTCTCCGCACGATCGCCTGCTCCCTTCTCCACACGATCGCATTCTCCCTTCTCCGCACGATCGCCTGCTCCCTTCTCCGCACGATCACCTGCTCCCTTCTCCACACGATCACCTGCTCCCTTCTCCACACGATCACCTGCTCCCTTCTGCGCACGATCGCCTGCTCCCTTCTCCGCACGATCGCTTTCTCACTTCTCCCCTCGATTGCATTCTCACTTCTCCCCACGATAAGTCTTAGCAAACCTCCCAGTGCTGCTCTCGTTATAACTCGTTCACTGGGCAAAATACACTGTGTTGTCTCTCGCTTCTCTTCCGTTCTTTCCTTCACAGATTGAGATAGTGATATCAAGGCGAAGAGGAGTGATTGTCTCATCTCCGCTCCTTTAAGTTCCTTCTACCTTCTTTCGTATTCTGTCTTTCATAATATTTCATCACAAACTACTTATTCGAGATGATTCTGTTCGTGATCAACCCTTAATGTGATTTGTTGGATCGGCATCCTTGATTTTCACGTTTTTTGCAAAATCATGTCAAAATCTGTATTAAAATGCACTTTTATCACCATAAATGTCAAAAATTCGCAAGTTTCTCTCAGTTTCAAAATCGGACAAGAAAAAGAGGAGGACGGACAGAAAGCGAGGAGGACAGGACAACTTCACATCATAACCAAGAATGGAGATGGATGGGGAAATGAGTCGCTCGAGTTGAGACTGGTTGTGTCGAGCAGCGCAGTGGCGAAATTGAGGCAGACAGTGGATGGCAAAATGAAGAAGGAGCATGTTGTGTTGAGGGGAGTCAGAGGTGAGGGAGAGAGTGTTCTGGTTGATCACTCGCATCAGAATCGACACTGTCTCCAAATCCACATCGTCCCACTCGTCGAATGTTGGTTCATGTTCGTCTGGGCGAGAGAAGAGGAGACATTCGATTGGTGATTGAGGCGAGCAGTTCAAGTGGAGAGTGAGGAGGGACTCGAGTGCGTGGAAGAATTGTTCACTTGACCTCCCAGCTTTTCTGAACAGATCGGGCAGATACACTCGATTGAGAGACTTTCTGTGGAATGCGAAGATCCGAAGGATGGTGTCGTCGTCTAAAGTGGAGTCACTGTCGAGCAGAGCAACAATTCTGTCTACAATGCTGACGATCTCATCATGTGTGTGAAGATGAATGAGTTCAGATGTGAGGATGAACGGAGGATGTGACGACAATGAGAGGGCTGATTCATCCATTTCCTGTCTCACCTCTTCTTGACAAACCCGTGCCAGACCTTCTTCGGCAGGCACGAGATAGTCGTTTCTGAGAAAGTCAAGAATCAAGTCATCGTCCTTGTCATCCAAAGCGAACGGATGGAGCGAGAGATGGACGATGTAATCCTTCGTCGGTTTGTAGAACGCGAGACAGAGTTCGTCCAGTTCGCTTTGAAGTTCATCCGTCATCTGCTTCCCCCCGCCGTATCCATATTCTCGGATCATCATGTAGTGATCGCCCAACAATTTGATGAGTTCTGTGTGGAGTTTGGAGAAGTCAGGAGTGAAGGGCAGTTTTGACGGATGAACAGCGTTGATGAAGTTGGGAAACCATCCTTTCCAAACAGAGTTCATGTCTGCCACATTGTTCACATGGTTGATGAACTCATTGAACGCAGTGAGAGCAGCAGTTGTGTGGTGCAGCTGAGATGGCGTGAAGAGAGTCCACAGTGCCTTCGAGTCCAATTTCGACGAAGAGACAATTGTGTTGTCCCTTGTGAGACTAAATGTGTCATCTGTCCAGAAATACAGTCGAACGTCGTCGGAGAGACGAGAAAGGAAGATTTCCACTGCATTGACTGCGAAATCTGAGATCTTCGTCCCCTCGCTCACTCGACCAAGCAGATGTTCAAACGCCCTCACCAAGGAGTGGATGATATTTGAATCATGACGGCCAGATGTAAGAAAGTCTACGACTTTAAACGATAAGGGATGTCCAAATATAGTCTGGACAAAACCCGATACTTTGATAAAACCCGATACTGTTTCGGTGTTGATCTAGACACATCATTTATTTTTTGGCTTCTTTCTCCCGTTTTACGAAATATATTGGATTCAAAATAGGTCATAACTGGAGAATACTTGAAAATGAAGTGAATCAAATATATTACGTGCAAAATAGATACTTGCCTGCGATCGATTCAGGATTCTTGTTCATCATCATCACGCACCATCTCACGCCGATTGATCCTTCTCCGAGGTTCGGGACACGCTCCCTCACTTTCAGATCGGGAGTGGCTTCGACGTCGACGTGGAGTTGTTCGTCCCCTCAGGATACTTGATTGAGAATCGCGAGAATTACGATCGCGACGAACTGCAAAATCCGTGATGAGTGTCTGTTTCCGTCCAGGTAATTTTACAGTGTCGTGAAAAGTTGTCAACAGTGATCCGTGATTTGTTACGACCTCATCGGGAGGTAGAAACGAACTTGGTTTCATGTTGAGGTGGGTTGAAATTTTTGACATCATTCAAAAGTCCGAAGACCAACATTCAAAAAAAGCCATGAACCATGCTTGTCGCAGCTCGATCGTAGATCATGGCCATCATGTTCAATCATGTCATCCACCAATTCTAGAGAAAGGTTGATTCATTTCTCAACCATGAGAGGAGAAAAGTTTTGAAAGTTGGTCTTCGGACTTTTGAATGATGTCAAAAATTCTGACCCAGGTTGGTTCGAGTGCGAAATTCTTCAAGAAAGGTAATATCAATTTGAGGACAAAATCTTTTCAGATTCTGCACAGCCGCTTCGAGCGAAATTGGATAACAGCCACATCGATTAAATGAGGCCAAAATCGAAGAAGATTTGAACGCTTCTCTCAGAGCGTCTGGAAGTGCCTTCGCGAGATTCGTGCGATATTCGACTATGCTCGACGTCGATGGAGGAACGAATAATCTTTTGAGTTGTTGCTTCAGATTCGAGAAAACAAACTGATCACACACCTGAAGAATGTGCGAGGTGTGAGATGGGTAGAGGAGTATGTGGATGTGGTTTTGTTGACAGAGAGAAATGATTTCCGGATTTCGCCTTGTAAGATGCCCATCCATCAGTAGGAGTGCATTCCGATTGGTCTTATGGATTTGTTGCCGAAATGCGACGATTTCTGGAATGATGTGATTTGACATAATTTCGATGTATGTTTTCGTATTCATCCATCCTGACTCGTTGTATTCGACATGAATGTGCTGTTGTGGAAATTTTTCGAATTCTTTTACGGGAAGCTTGGATGGCCATAGTAAAATGGGATCAAGATGGATTCCAGTGGAATTGACCGTTCCAACGAGTGTCGCATTTTGTACGCGAGAAGCGGAAGGAATTGGAGGACATTGTTCGCCAGCAAAGTAAACGACCAGAGAAGAATTGTCCTCTCCGATCCGGAGAGATGATTCGTCCAAGTTGAATATCAAGTCTTCGTGGATGTTTTCCGATCGCACAGTACTCTCCAGAAGTTCATACCAACCGACAATGTTAGCAAGAGTGGATGCTTTCAATCGGTCTGGGTCTAAATATCCGGGTTTCATAGAGTCGAGGAGAGAATGACGTTTTAGGAATGCGTTGACATTCCACATACTCAATGACGGGTGATCAGGATTGAATCTAGGACTCTTTGAATAGATGATATTCATCTAAAAACGGAAAAAAAGTGAAAAAAATAAAACTTCTTGGAGGATCTCCGCTTTTTTCATCGGTTTTTTCTCAGCGATCTTGGTCAGAATTTTATCATACAACTCATTTTCGTCTTGAGTTGTCAAAAGTGTCGGTCTTCCATCTTTTCCTGGTGGACGATTTTCTTTTTCCGCTCTCCTTCCTCTCTTTAGTGCCGCTTCGCTGCAGACTCCGGCTTGGACGACAGTATCAAGCGTCACGTTCTGTTCTGCGTAAATCTTTAATCCTCTTTCCACGCGAGATGGAAGTGATCTGATGTCACTTCCACTCATGAGATGTGAAACATCTCGTGGTGAAAGTGGAGGCGAGATCGGGCTGTCCTTTTCCATTGTTGTGGGTCTGATCACATTTCACTTCATCAACATTCACAATTACCAGTTCTGGTTTTCAAATGATGATCGTTTAATAGATCCACTCAAAACCCGGAATTTCTCCTAAACCCGGAACATGGGGGTTGAAAGATACATATTGGGCAAACTAAGAAAAAAATAAAATTTGAGAATTATAGACCGACGCAAATCAGAGAAACCCTCAAAATACTGTATACAGCAACAATGCCTACATTTTTCTCAACTTTTTTGGATCGTTTCTCCACAACCAGCCATCCGTTTTGCACCAAATAAAGTGCATTGTTATCGTAAACATCTCGACAAAAGCTGCTCAAAAAATGAAAGATATTTTTTTCTAAGACTTTTTTCTCGAGAAAAATATGGGTTTTTTTCTATTTTCCCAAATATCCAGCATTTTTTCTCCAATGTTTTCTCAAATTGTTCGTTTCATCAAAAAAACGTTTTTGTGAAAATTTTCATCAAAATCGGTTCACAGGTTGTGAAGATATGACCAGTTCTCCTGATTCAAACAGGTCCAAAAGAGGTATTTTGAGGGTTTCTCTGATTTGCGTCGGTCTATAATTCTCAAATTTTATTTTTTTCTTATAGTAGTGTTAGAAAACCGCCCGCGTTTAGAAACCCGCAACGTGTGTTGGAAAAACCGCAACCGGACGATCTTCATCATAATCTCGCAATTTCACTATTTCTTCACACTATATTCTTTTTTTATCACTTCTTTTGAAAAAATTAATCCCAAATCATCGTGAAGTGACGAAATTTAACCTGATCATTCTTCAGATGGTGCTTTGTCATCGAATCCCACTCCTTTCGGGATTCATTGTTGTCCAAGTCAATGATTTCCTTCAAAATGTGTGATAAATGTGGTTTAATTCAGTTTCATCACTTTGTTTCTTCCTTGGAGACTAAATCACGTAAAGTCTCTGAATCGTCCTTCCTTCGATCAAATGGTCTTGACAAAGATCTCCATGTGTTGGTTGAAACATCAACTATGTGGGAATCTCGCGAATCAAGTCTTGTGCATGGAATCTTAGACTTTGGTTTGAATCATGACCCATTGCGGTGAATTACACTTCTCCCAAACGATTTTTGTTTTCACCATTTTTCCAGAAAACTCATTCATTCCTTCTGTAGAGACCATGAGAAAAACATAATAATACATGAATGAAGTGGCGGGTTTATCACGCTGGTTGCGGTTTTCTAACGGTTTGCGGTTTTCTAACACCGCTATTAGTTTGCCCAATATGTATCTTTCAACCCCCATGTTCCGGGTTTAGGAGAAATTCCGGGTTTTGAGTGGATCTATAATACTCATTCTTCAACTTGAAAACAAAAAGATGAAATGATGAAAAGTGATTGTGGAGGAAATGTCATCAACAAAAAAATGATGGACACCAGCGGTCCCACGGATGGTATCGGGTTAAATCAAAGTATCGGGTTTTGTCCTGACTATAGTGAATTCAGCTCGTTGTAAAGTTTCCGTCGAACATCCCAAAAATAGTGCTTGACGGTGGCAGAGGAGGAACCACAGTGCTGATCGATGTGCGATGGGTTGAATTGTGTCATGCCCAACAGAAATGTGAAACCGGAGTGATGATCAGGGTGCGAAACAGGTGCATCGATGAGATACTGAAGATACGAGCAGAACGATGTAAAAATGGGTTCGCTGATTTTGGATGCTCTCGCTTCGTCTTTGAGATGGCTGCATATTTTCTCAGGTGAGGCAAAGGAGAGAAAACTGTCCACAATCGAAGTGAGATGTCGGTGGAACTCCATCGTTGCGTCGTTCAGCGGAATTTCGTCTGGTTTCAGGACGGAGAAGAGTTGAGGCAACAATCCTGTTGCAGCGATTTCAATTTCGAAGTCCCTTGATGTAAAACGATTGCCAACATCGAAGAATGCGAGAGCTGCTGTTCGGAGAGTGTCAGATGGAAGCGAGAGAAGGTTGATCAACGACGAGATCAGTTTCGTGTAATAGTCTTTTGTTTTCCAGAAAAATAGCTCGAGGAGTTGGTTGTCGGGCTTGCGACAATGTTCCATGTGCATTTTTGCATATTGCAGGAATCGGATCGCATGATTTATTTCGGTTTGGGACAGAAACAGGGCAGAGTTGACGTGATCGTAGAGCGAGAGACACCCTTGCCGCAGATCTTTGGTTGTGATCGAATCCTGCAAGACCAATCTCCAATCTGACGTGATTGGGGCGGGAAGAGCGGTCTCGTCATTCTCCAAATGTGGTTGCTCCGATTTAGTCCTAACGGTGATTCGCTGTCTTTTCATTTCGTGATGCAGGATTTGCTTTGAAATTTGGATATATTTGCGATCATAGGCAGTGATTGTGAATGCATCAGCTGTTGTTGTTATTGGAGGTAAATCATGTGAGGATTCGTCGTTGATTTCGATGGATTCATGAAATGTTGAATGAACGATTGGTTCGTGTAGATTCGAAGATTGAACACGGTTAGCGCGAGGAGTAGGTTGCGTTTTACTGCGTTTTCTCCCCAATTTGTGTTTTGGTGGCATGAAGGATGGATCACCCCCTTAATCCGTGCTGTTTTCAAGGGACTCTTTTGATTTCTGGATTTTTCGAAAAATATGCTCTAATCATGACATTTTCAAGTTGAAATGAAGTAAACCGCTCTGATTGAATCACCAATCTCGTTCAAACCAGACGAAATTATTTGCCTATTGTGTCAAATCTGACTGTAACCTTCTCGATAGTCACCAGACTATTCTGCACATTTGGCTTGTGGATCCGCGAGTTCTCCTTTCGTTCCTTGATCTTCTGACCCAAGCCACAGAGATAGTTCAATTCGAGAGTGAGGGTTGGTGTAAGATACTCCCGGAGCTTCAGAAATGTTTCGAGGCACTTCACTCTTTCGATTTCCAATGTGTCGTAGTTGAGAGGCCTGCTTTGGACGAGTGTTTGGAAATAGTTCTGCTCCACAACTCCGATGATCGCACTCACATATCGCATCGCTTTCAGAACATCTGTCTCCTTTCTGTCCTTCCAAACTGTGCTCATCGGTTGGTAAGCACTGGCGATTGTTTGTGGTGTCAGAGTGCTCGCTGGAAGAGTCATGGCCAGCGAACCAAAAAAGTCAAAAAGCGTCCATGCACGATGAAGGATGGATTCTCTCTGCTTCAGGAGAATCTCTCGCTGCGCGAGCAATTGTGGGGATACTTTGGAATCATTCGGTGTTGTCCGGTCTCCGGCATCTTTGGGGATTGATGGTGAATCGTACATCGGCTTCATCACAGATTGATCAAGTGCTTTCAGCTCATCCTCCATCTGCATTATTCGAGACTCCGATGGACCATCTTTCATTTTGGGGTGAGTGTCCCTCCAAATGGTCAGGTGACACCAGTTCAGAATGTCAATGTGAGTTGAAGACACAAGACCTCCTTTGATCGTAGCAATGCGAGCCTGGACATCAGAAGCTCTGTAGAGCAGCAGTTTTGCAAACAAGCGGAGATCTCGCTGGAAATTGACGCTGTACTTGATGAACAACTCCAACTTTTGGAGAATCATTTGCAGTCCGCAGAATGAGAACCCGAAAGATGAGTCGAAATCTGGTTCGGGCATGTTGGGCAGACTCAGCATCTGCCAGAACAGCTCCAGTTCCTGCTGGATCACCAACAGACACAGCTCCATCATTAGTTGTGGACGTGATTTCTCAGTGGGTGGGTGAAGGCTGAGGAGGGAAGGATGAATCGCTGGGAACGATCGCCGAATCCTCTCCCGCAACTCGCCGACCTTCTCGAACGGAAGCATCATCTGTCCCAGGCAATCGTCGCAATCGACCAGAAATGGTGATGGCTCTTCAAACTCAAGCGCTGCGTAAGGACTTAGGGAAGTAGCTCTGGCAGAACATGTGTTCCCAATTGCCTCCAACTTGATCCAAATCCTCTCGCTCCACGTGTCAAGTTGGTCTGCCATATCCGAAGTGGTTGGTTCCGTTTAATTAGGATCGCGCCACGTTGGTTGCTCGTCTGCCTGTTCGAGTTCTCGTCTCCAGTCGTCTGATGTCGACTCCTCGCCCTCTGAACTATCCCGGTCATCCTCATCATAATCAGTGGAGATTTCCCCGTCGGACCAGTCATCAATTCCAAGATCAACTTCTGCACTACGCCCCTCGGCAGAACCAGCCACGCCATCATCGCATTCGCTCCGGCTTCATCGATCTCCTCCCCATCTCCAATCGACGACTTCAGGAAATGAACGCCCAGCGAGTCGATCTTGTTTGTGGAGTCCACTCGGAAGAACAGCAGAATCGACTCGAAGCCTGCGTTGTACAAGCTGTGTGGGACGAGGTGGAAGGTGAAGAAGTGATGAATGGTTGCGGTGCACGCTCGTTTTGCGTTTCGACGTCCGTGCTGACAAGTGCTTTGTTCTTCAGATGGAGTTACACTGCTGTTCGAAGTGATTCCCCCGACTTCTACTTCAATCGGATTTGGTGTTTCTTTCTTTTTGTTGACGAACTTCCCTTTTTCTTTCTCAACTGGTCCGCTCGGGAAATGTGCGTCTTCCATCGCATTGACGAAGAATCGGCCCCACAGCCTGTCGTCGAATCTGTTCTTAGCTGAACATTCGAACAAGGCCATGTCTGGAAGGAAGGCGTGCAGTGTGTCGCATGTCCTGCTCGAGTCCACTCCACTTCGTGTCGGTGTTGGAGGAAACGACAAGCGCTGATTTCGAGTGGCTTTGATTTTCTTGCCTCCGATCTTCATTTTCGAAAATTGTGCTCCCTGACGAACAGCGCAGTTGGTCAGCCGTTGGAAGAGAGAGGGGATCATGAGGTTGGTGAGTTCATCGGATGAGTAACGATGCGCAGGATCGTCGAGGAATTTGTGCTGCACTTTCAGCTTCGTCGTCCACTTCTCTGCAACGATCTCTTCAGCACGCGGTGAAGCGTAGGCTGTTGTGAAGTTGTGCGGGTCGGCTTGCGGGCTGTCCAGAACAATCAGATTGTGGGAGATGGACTGCCCAATCACATCACCGCTCGCAATCACTTCATCTGCTCGCTTTTCAAGAGTTGGTCCCAGGTTCAAGCGAGGCTGAATACACCAGGGAGTGAATCCGTCAGTTTCGACAATTTGCTTCAGTCTTTTGACGTCGGACAGTAGTGATATAGACGAAATGGGAACCAGATTGCCATAGGTGATACTCCTAGGAGAATTGGAACGAGAAATCAATTTGAATCTCAAAGCCAATTGATTTTTTTTAATATGACTCATTCGAATTTCCATCTCACTTACTACTGAAATATTGACATTTCAGAGTAGTCAATATTTTGCTGTAAATTCGAAAATAATTGTCAAAAAATGACCTCGTTTTGAAGCGTCTTTTTTGAAGCAAATTTTGAGTACTTTCAGAAAACAAAGTCGATTTCTTTTTTTATTCAATTTTTTAATTTGTATAAAATGAGCAGCGTCTTGACACCAACACAACTACTGGAAATTTTGGAAAAAGAAAATTTGAAAATGAAATCACCTCCAACTATCAATCGACAAGGAACTACATATCTCACGGCGAGCACTTTCGAATATTATCTCGAAGAAAAACCTGATGAGATTTATCGAGTGTACGTTCATAGTTTCGTCAAAGGATCTAGACCACATACGAATCGTCAGAGATATCTTCGAGTAACAAATTGTTGTACAAAAGAGAAGCTAATTGAATCAATGAAAAATGAAAATTGTGAACTCATTTCTGAATACACTCATTCTAGTACTCCAGTAACATATCGACACGAAGGAATTGAATGGATAGTGATCCCATCAAAATGGATGAAAGGATTCAGAACTCATCAGAATAAACGAAAAAGATTCACACAATCGTTTGTTGAAAATGAATTGAAAAAAGAGAATTGTGAACTCATTGGAACATACACAAAGGTACTTGAGCCATTCAAATATCGCTATTTACAATCAGGGAATGAGTATTACGTTCGCTTGGACAATTGGTTGTATTTTGGAGACCGACCTCACTTGAGAAAGTACCATGAAAGGTCATGAAAATACTGAAAATCTATTTTTGACCACAAATCAGTCGAATCCAACAGTTGAACCATTTCGAACAATTCTGAAAAAAATTCTAAAATCTCGGAGACACTGTCGGTCATCGATCAAAACAATCCAGATGAAAATCGGTTGAGAATTCGTCGAGCTGTGTACCGGACTTAGGTCGAAAAAGTGACGAAAAAGTCGATGTTCGGATTTCGCCACTATGAACACCTTTATGTCTCAAATTGTGTTCAAACACGTTCTAAAATTACAAAATTGATTTTGATAGGTGAAATTTTAGGAAAAAAGCACTTTTGAAAAAAAAGTTAGATCCGACCCCACAACATATTTTGAAAATGACAAAATTTTTAAGGAGGAGAAAGTGACGTCTCGCTCTTCTCCTACACGTCACTTTTCACCCTCTAATGGTCTCAAAACATGTTAAATCGGTAGTTGATAGGTATTCGCGTCATTCGGTTCTAACGATCCTCGACACACGATCGTTTTCACAATTTTTCACCAATTTTCATTTCTCATTGATTTCCGTTTAACCACTTCGCAATCATCACTAAACAACCCTTTTTTGAGAATTCTGGTTGTACATCACCTATAGTTCACTTTTTATGGACGGTTCTTCGATCACACCTCTGACGACACTCTTGCACCAACATTTTGACACTATGGATTTTTGAATCCGATTTTCACTGCAAATCCTTCTTTCTCACGGTATGAGTAAGGTGTGCTCAAATTTTGAGGAGATTTTGTCGGATAGTTCTCCCATAAAGTCACTTTTTCATGTTTTCACTTCACAACTTTTGACCGTTTTTGTCACTTCAAAACCGACTGTAGTCCCTTTCATTTCATCACTTTCTCTCCCCATTTCACATTTGATCTCTTCACCATTCCTCTTCATTTTGCTCATATCACTTCCATTTTGTGGGCCGTTCTCACTTCACTAGCACATCATTTTAGTCGAGTTTTCATCAACTTTTTCACAAAAACAGAGTAAAAGAAAGCAAAACAACCAACAATGAAACGGGCAAGTATGAAACTGAGAGGGAAATTGACGATCGTGAAAATGGTGTGAAATGTGACACCAATAGTGAAAAGGTCGCTTGTGTTCCGGTTTTTCTCTCTTAACAACAACAAAAAGTGCTCAAAAATGTATGTGAAATGTTGGATTTTCCGGAAAAATTCCGAGATATGAAGTGAGCCGTTGAATGGCGGATCTCGGTAAAAGTTCGGAAAACTCAGTAAACGGAAATTAGTGTGTTGTATTTGAGAACAAGATTAAGAGAAAGAAACATGAATGAAGTGGATATTATGGATAAACAACGAAAAAACGAAGATGGAAGTGGTCGTCAAAATGAAATGGTAACTAGTGAAAATGAAGTGACAATTCAATCAAAACAGACAAAACAGAGCTGAAAAAAGAGAGAAATGAGAGTGGCATACTCCTTTTTCCGTAAAAGTACCGAGATCCACGACCGATCCTGAAACCTCGAATATCTCTGCAAAAGTTCGGAAAATCCAAAAAACGAAGCATACCACGATGATCCTGGAGTGCAGGAGAATCTAAAACGCACTGAATCAGAACGAAACTATCACTTTCGAGAAATGATTGATCGAACCCATTGATCCTCGATTTCAGCGACAAATCCAAAACTGAGAAAACAACGAAAGAAAATTTATGTTTGAGTTTTTTAATTTGTATTAAATGAATCCAACTGCGATGTACAAAGAAAGACGTCGAGTATGTTCAGAACAAGCATTAATTGAATCAATGAGAGAAGAGAACTGTTCGTTAGTCTCTGAGTATGTCAGAAATAATGTGCCGGTGACGTATGTTCATGAGGGAGTTCAATGGCGAATAAAACCAAAGTTGTGGAATCAAGGAAACCGACCTCACTTAGCGAAACGTCGACACTATACTCAATCATTCGTCGAAAATGAACTGAAGAAATACAATTGTGAGCTCGTAGGTGAGTACACCAAAGTTCTGGTTCCATTCACATATCGAGAGATTGGTGGAAGTGAAGTGTTCAGAATTAGACTTGATGCATGGCTGACTGCTAAGAAAAAGCCCCATCTGAGAAAACAGAAATAAACGCTCAACTTTTTGTATTTTCTGATTTTTTATTTTGTAGTAAATGACACTGCTAAAACCAATCAAGGATAGAATTCAAGAAATTCGAAACCTCTTTCCGAATACACAATTTCAATTTAGTGATGGTCGAACGTATAATCCCGTCAGTAAGAATTATCAACATCACAGATCATTTCTCCTGAATATGCTTCAACACACAGATCTCGAGTTTCCACATCCAATAAAGAACCTCGATCTCAATCTCATTCCAGATTTTATTGAACAAGTTAAACTTCGACAACAGATGGCATCAGAAGATCGACTTGCTCACCGAATGATTATTGAGAACATGAAAGCAAATCCAAGAGTGAACAAAGATGAACTGAAAAAGCAAGTGTTCAGAATGACGTGGAAGCTGAAATCAATTGAAGAGAAGTTGATGGATCATTGGATGAAGAATCTGTTGATCATTCAAAAGAAAAATGAACAAATGGAAAAGAGACAAGTGCAGACATTTGATGGATTTGAAGAATGTATATTACTAGCTGAACCACGCGACAAAGCAGCATTCAATTCTTGTCTCATGGATGCACGAAGGAAGTTCAAAAAGAATGAGGTCGAGAAGGTTGAAGATAATGGAAAACCATATCAGTTGTACTTCCACAATCATCTGAAGAATGTTGAAGAAATCACAACATTCATCAAAGCAGTATTCGACAAAGAGAAGGATCATCCATTCAAGATCAGCATTGACTTTGGAAAGATCATCGAGAGAAAAGACAAAGATGAGACAACTTACAATGACTTCAGACCAGAATTGGAGAACACATCGAAGAGTTTCCCAACAGTGATCAGAAGTGAAGCAGACATCAATGAGTATTCAAAATATGCGATCAATCTCATCAAAGAATCACAGGAGAGAACACTGATGGATACGAAGACAATGTACATCGCATTCCACTCTATTCTTGTTGCAGTCTATCGATTCCCAGTAGCAGGAAAAGCAAATGCCATTCTCACTGAACACATCAAAACGAGGAATGTTCGGTACATTGATTCTGAGTTCAACATCTGCTTCTTTCAGTCTCTGTCATTCCTCACACTTCCTGAAGTTCCAGGTAAGAAGATATCAATCAATATGAGAAACGTTGAAGCAAAACGATTGTTTGCAGAATTTGAGAATCTCACACACCTTCGACCACACCAGCTTACTGAACACTTACGCAATTATCCTGGCTTTGATATTGCATGTGACATAGAGAAAGCGATGCAAAGATTCAACATTACCATTCACATTTATGAGTACGACGAAGACAAGAAGAAATACTTCCTGAGCCAATCGTATGTCAACGAAAATGATGATGCTCGTGTTCTTCCCATTCTGATGATTCCACTAACAGCCACACTCGTCCATGTGATGTTCATTGTTGACCCTGAGAAAATCACTGGATACAAACTCTGTCCATACTGTCAGTCTAGAGGATTCCAGGTGAAGAATAAAAACTACAGTAGAGATTTTGAGAAGCATCTCAGAGAGTGCAAAGAAATCGATGGAAAACATGTGAAGAAGATCTCCCTTGATAAGACACCAAGACCATACGTTCCACATATTCTCAACAATAGAACGTATGAATTTCTGATGGCACACAAGAGGCAAGACGAATTCAAACCAACACAATATTACATCACTTATGACTTTGAAACAATGGAAGATCTCATTCTGGACAACTTGTTCTCTGATGACAATACTCAATTGATCTCTCATTTGAAACCTCTCTCTGTTGCATCTGCAATCAAAACAAAATCAGGGGTGAAGTCAATCTACTTTGATCTTCGAAATGGAAAGGACTTTGTGAAGCAATGGATCAGACAACTCTTCAAATATGCCGAGACAGTTCGAGTAGACAACTCCTATAAAGATCCAGAAATTCCCTCTCAGAATGAAGTCAGTGTTATCGGATTCAACAGCTCCAGATTCGACATCAATCTCATCTTCCGTGATCTCGTTGACAAGGATTGGAAAGTGGTGAGCTTCCTTGGATCAACAACCAAGTACAAACAAGTACTGATCAGACATGAGAAAACACAACAGGTGCTCCGCTTTATTGACATGATGTCGTACACAGGACCAATGACATTGGATAATGCAGTCAAAGCCTTCGGAGGAAACACTCTCGCCGAGAGCTCGACGCCTTGCAAAGGCAAGACCATTCTTCAGAAATCATTCTTTGCTTACGAATCATTTGATTCATCTGACTACGACACAGTGCTGAGCAAACAAGAACCATTCTCCAAATATGAATTCTATTCCAGTCTGAACAACATTGAAATGTCCGATAGTGATTACCAATTGTACCTTGATGATTGGAACAAACAAGGATTCAAGAACCGTTGGGATTATCTCAAATTCTACAACATTAGAGACGTCGAATGCATGATTGCACCACTTGATAATCTCATTGATTTGAACTTCCAATACAAAGTGGACATGTTACACAATCTCTCACTGTCAGCCAATGCTTCAGCAATCAAGTATGCATGTGCCTACAAGGACTTTGATATCGATGATGATTTCAACGGAGTGGATCAATCTGGTGAAATAAAAATCACCAAACAATACTGGAAGTTCAAGGTTGCATCGTACATTTATCAAGACCAGAAAGCTCATCGCAATACTACCAAAAACGTAACTGAATCTGACTATGAGTGGTTCGTTCAACAGTGCAAGAGAGTGTGCTACATCTGCAAGAGTCACTTCTCACAAGCAGTTCGACCAACACTGGATCGAATCGACAATTCGAAAGGACATTCAAAAGAGAACGTAAAGATCTGCTGTGACTACTGCAACACCTACAAGTCAGACAAAGATGAGCATCTCACAAGATTGAGAATCCAACTCAAGAAGTACTGCATCTGGAAATCACTCCCAATGACTCTGACACACGAACAGACATATCACAAACTGAGAGCGGCAGTGACTGGTGGATTATCGAATGTTCAACATCGACAGAACATCAAAGACGTGACACCAATCAATCACTTCAAGTATGAAGACGGAAAAGTGATCTCAAAGGATACAGAACATAAAATGACTCATGTTTGCGGAGTTGATTTCAATTCTCTTTATCCAAGTGCTTTCTCATCGATCAAGAACAAGAACAATCCATACACTAATCACAGAATGTACATGCCAGGAAGATGTTTGTACACTCTCACCTCGGGAGGGTTCGAAGCCTCTAGCAAGACAGCAACAGGAGATAAAGAATGTCGAAAGATTATCGAAGACAAGAATCAGAAGACATTGTTCGTTGCAGAGTTGAAAGGGCACATAGACGAGAAGCACATCAATGAGTTCATTAATTTCCCACCAATCTTCAGGAACATCATTGTCAATACAACAGAAGAAAACATTGGAGAGAAGACATATTCACTGATGAAGAAACATGGATTGAAGACTGATGACAAACAACGGAAGCTGACACAACTCTTGAGTACACACGATCAGTATATGTTCTTTTCGACATACTATCTGTGGTTCCTCATCGACTACTGTCACTTCATTATAGATGACATTAAGAGTGTGATGGTATTCTCGAGACATGCTGGATTTGAACCATTTGTGACTTCATTTATGAATGATCGAATTGAAGCAATGAAGGTTGGAAACAAGGGAAAAGAACAATTCTGTAAGACGAACTTGAATGGAAGTTACGGATACGATGGAATGAACACTGAGAAATACAACTCAATCACAATCTGCAATGAGAAGCGAACATACTTGAAGCAAATGATGAAGGGATTTGTGGCGACTCGAGAGATCAATGAGGACAACTACATTGTGATCGAAGACAGAGAGAAAGCATCATGCAAAACATGCCTGCAGGAAGCAGTATTCACACTCGACAATGCCAAGTTCTGGTATCTGAATTTCATCTACAATTTCATGTACAAATGCCTAGACATGAACAAGATCCATTTCTGTGAGGGAGATACTGACAGTGCGTACTGGGCAATTAGTGGTGATCCAAATGCCGGTATTCATCAACAATTTGAACATGTGATTGCTGACAAAGAATTCTATGATGCACACAAAAATGAATGGTTTCCCAATCCTGAAAAAGGAGTTGATGATGAGAAGAAGCTGTTGGGATTAGCAATTGAAAAGGAAGGTGAGCAGATGATCTGTCTTGCACCCAAGTGTCACTCACTAGATGAGAAATGCAAAATCAAAGGAGTGTCTCTGAAGAAAACAAATATCACGAGTGACGATTATGTGAAGTGCCTGAACGGAGAGAAAACAGTGACTACAACACTGAACTTCCAAACAAGAAGAATCGTGAGCGAAGATGACAGCAATGGATTTGAGATTGCCAAAATACAACAGCAGAAACTAAGTCTCAGTGGTATCCATCTGAAAGCAATCGTACTTGAAAATGAATCATGTCCTCCATTCATTCATGGACTGAAAGCAACTGATTATATTATTGAATAAACACAAACTTTATTTTTGAATAAATGAACACACGACAGATCAATGCATTAGTGAATAGGTTACTGAATTGCACACAACACTCAAAAGAGAAAATATTCAATGTCAAGTTCAATAGAACCAACACTTTACCAGTATATGATGTCTATGATTCACATGGAGAGTATGTTGCAAACGATGAGACATATTTTGAGGATTGGTTCAATGGAGATCTCTCTCCAAATTTAACACTTTCAGATGGAACAAAAGTGGTCTCACAGTTTCTGGTTGAATTCTTGGGAAAACGTGTTAGTGATGGGAGATGTGAAACAGCATACAAAAAATATCAAAAATATCATCGAAAGTACAATCAGGAAGTGACTCTCTCACCAAGAGTTCGAAGCCCTGCAGAGACAAGACCAATCCCAATCCCAACTCCAGTGCAAAGACCAATAGTTATAGAACCACCTGAATATCCAATAGTGCCTGGACTGAAGAGAAACTTAAAATCGGCTGGGTTTGAATATGAATATCCAATGAAGGAGAGGAAGTTCGAAGAGGATGATGATGATGATGATGATGATGATGACATCATACCAATTTCACAGATGCAGGATCCAATTGAGAGAAATCCCTTCTTCACACCAACCGTGTTCAACCACCCAGTGAGAGAGATCAGACAGTACGAACCAACGACACAGCAAGTCCTCAATAAGTTGGCACATATGAAAGGATTGTTTGATCATCAACAGAGAAATGATTCAGAAGATGAACAGATTAAAGCTGAGAACTCAATACTGAATAATCAAAAGCAAATGGAACACTATATTACATCACACATTCTGGATGCAAATAAAATGAACAGAGACACTTTCGTTCGAACCTCGATTAACAGAACTATTGCGAACGATGATCTTGAATTCATTCTGACTCACACGAAACAAATCCCATTCGGAGGAAGATCATTCCAGGATTGGTATGAGGAATTTGATCACAGATGGAGTGTAGCACATCCGAGGAAAATTCAGAGAGAAAAAGGAAGTGACAGAATGAGAATTGATCCACCAATGATTCCAAAAGCAACAGAAAAAATAGTGTATCCATTCAGGTCGAAGATGCAGTTCATGTCGAAAGCAATTACAGGTGATCCACAGAAGACATCAGACAGAAAGGTTCCGCAGAATTGTGATCGACCGTACTTCTCTCCCAAGTTTGGATCCTGGGAAATTGATCTCGTTTTTATTCAATCACCAACGTCGAAAACAGTTCTTCAGATTTATCTATTCGCAATTAACATCAACACCAAGTTCCTTGTTGTGATTCCAGTTCTGGATAAATCATGGAGCAAAGTCAAGACTGCAATCAATGATCTGATTAATCATCGTGGAGTTCATGTGAATAACATTCGAGGTGATGGAGAAGCAGCATGGACAAGTGGAGTAGCAGAAGAGTTCTTTAGAAAGCAGAAAGTCAGCACTTATTTCACAAGCTCACCATTCACTAATCACAACAGAATTGTCGATCGAGTGATAAGAACAATCAGAGATGGATTCCAAGACAATGCAACACAGATGGCAAATCATTCACTGATGAATCAGATGGTGGAATACTACAACATGACTCCACATCGAGCGTACTGGAACAAGTTCACTCCACAGCAAGCACAAAACAATCGTGAAATCGAAGCACTGTATATCTCCAGTTGTGAAGAACAATTGAAGAACATCCAACGACAGCAGACAACACAGATGTTATGGAAATACAAACCAGGAAATATTCTGTTGATTCACCTTGATCTGGACAAGACTGTTGCTAAGTTTCAGAAGAAGCGAAGGCAGTTTCAATTCGTGGGGAAATTCATTGAATACAAGCACGGTAATGTCGTGGCTACTTTACTGAATGGTCTCACATGTTTGTCAAAAGTTGTCTACGTTCCAATTCAACACACAAAGTTTCATGCAGACTCAATTGACGACTTCACTCCAGAGTTCATTGCGGAATTCGGTCTTCTCTGACCTCAGAACTTCGTTCGCTTCAATTTAATCGAATTTCAAAAATGTTTCAGATATTTTTATTTCATTTAAATGACATCACTGAAAATATTAGAACCGTTTGATCCTGAGCAGAAAGAGTTCACAAACATCCACGACTTTCAGAGATACTTGGAGAAGAATAGAAAAGAACTGAATGAGTACACAACTCAGAAACTAAATAGGATGATCCAAATTGATGGATATCGAATTACAAAAATAAGAGGTGAGATAGCACTGAGGAAACGATATGTTGATGCTTCCACTTCTCCTAATTCACTTTCGATTGATCAAAGATTATCTGACATTGAAGAATCAATTCGAACGCTGACAGACACTCTCAGCATGAGGCTTCGATGTCTTGACGAGACCATTGGGAACCTCATCCAAGAACTAACGGACCCTTCTGATTAACCCATCTTTGTTGATCTCATTCAGTGCAACTCCATCAGTGTTGTATCGAAGAATGATTGCTTCACATTTTTGTTTTCGTTGATAGACATTCCAGAAGTGTTGAGTATCAATTGGTGAGTTCAACTGAGGATATACTCGACTGATTCGTTCTTTATTGAATCCTCCAAAGATCCACATAGAATCGATGTTTGACTTCATGTCTGCTGACAGGCTGAACAGCTCATGCATCGTCAGAAAGAATGTGAATTTAGGCTGTCGATTCTCCAATAATAAGTCCATCATTGTCATTCTATTTTTGGATGTTCTTCGTTCACCAAGGATTCTGCGACAGTCATCGAGAAGTATTATCGTTTGGAGATTCTTCACTGAGAAGTCATCAATGTATAGTGAGTCAAAGAGATTCTCCCTGCATTCATCAGTAATTCGATCTTGCCACTGATTGTCAATAATCTCTTCATAAGCAGCTTTTGATTCAGAGAGTTCCAACAGAAATGGAAGTGCTTCATCGTATTTGACTTTCACATAAGGAACGTTCAGTATTGGTTTAAATTTATCGAATGTTGGATCAATGTTCTTATCAGTCACGAAGACAAAGAGGTGAAACAGTTCATTCCTAACCTGAACATTCTGGAGTTTGGCAACCTCTCGAAGAGCATTGAATGTCTTCCCACTTCCTCTGTTTCCAACGAGAACATTAACACTATTGCGATTGATATTCAAGTCTGGATGAATCTGTGATTGCACTTCATGAGAAACATTCCTATTTGATGCTTCACTTAATTTTGCATTCACGTATGCTGTTAATGACTGATTCGATTTGTTCATTTATGATTTAACTCTAATTAAAATATACTTTTGGTTTTTTTATTTTGTATGAAAACACACAATGTCACAAAAGATAGTGTACGTTCAACCACAAAGAAAAGCACAAGCGAAGAAACCAAGAATGAGATACGCAGCAGAGACTCAAGCAGCATTGAAACAAATCTTTGCTGACGATGATATTCAAACCAGACGCAATGATGCTCTATGTAGTGTTCCATCAGCGTTAGAATACATCAAGAGAACAGGACGTAATTGGACTGCAAAAATGGAACAATACGGACAAGTTCCTGATGTGATGGTGTACGACAATGATACTGGAGATCTGATTGCAGTCAATGGTGCCATGCTAACTCCATACAACAGTAGACCAGTCAAAGAGACATACTACGCAATGAATCCAACACCAGACATGCGAAGACTGAAATCATACACATCATTCAATCAAGAAAATGGAAGGAAAATAAAAGCGGTGCATAGGAATTTCCTCAAGAATGGAACATACGATTTACCAACCAATTATCGAGACATCAACTATGAAGAGATGAAGACGAAACGATCACAACAACCATATGCAATAATGAAGAAAGTTGTTGGCGACTTCATGACAAGTGAATTGGGAATAACTCGTGCAAGTCAAGGAAACCCCGCAAATCTTGAGAAACATGTATTAGACAATATGGTGTTCAATTCGATTCAATCGAAAGTAGCATCACAAATGTGGGATCAATGGCTAATAGACAATGTTCAGGACTACAATCCCAGTATGAAACAAAAGAAAGCGTTCAAGGAACAGATTCATCCAGTGTTTCTCCAAATGATCACTCAAGACCCAACTTTCTTAAAAGAATTCTGCGATCACTATTCAACAAACATATCAACACTGTGCAATCAACTGTCATTCGAAGCATTCCAAACAAGAGATATCAGGGAATTCCAATCTGATTACATGCCTAGATATTCACAATTTGCACAGTTGGATAGAACTGCAATGGGAGAAATAGACCCAGCAGAAAATTGAGATTAAAAACATTAATATATATTTTTTATTTTTATAGAAAGTGATGCAACCAATTCTAAGTTGTCAATTTACGAAACACACAAGTTCTTCTTCAGTCCCAACATCAATCACCAACAATGTCATCATCGACAATAAAGGATCAACTTCTGGAAGATCAAAACTCGAAGATCGTAATGAGCAATGTGCTAATGTTGAGATGGAGAGTGAACGAGGTGCTTACGATCCACCATTGGAGACCTATCCATCAGCACCAATCCAAAGCCGTTCTATTCCACTGAGAGAATACACATCCAATATTACAGCATTCAAAGATCAGCTCCTGCTCGTCTACAAGAATGCATTCGCTTGTGAAAAGAAACTATTGAATAACCTCATTGAACCATCAAAGAAACTGATCACGAACCAAAGTGATTTATGTGCTCTGATTGCGACGCTCACTGGGATCAATGATGTGGTGATCGAGCTGGATGATTTGTCTGACAAATGTTTATGTCTGAATAAACTCCCAATCTTTCGAACCATTTTCAAGATCCTCGTTGGTGGAAAAGATATGAGTATCGCCTACAATGAAGCCTACAACACAATTCTCAATTATGGCATTTCTCTGACGAAAGCAATTCCCCGCTAAAATTATAAATGAATTGTATTTTTTATTTTTACATAAATGGCACCAGGAAGTTTCAACAAACTCAAAAATATCGGCAAGCAATTCTTTCAATTCATCAAACCTCTAGCTCCAACGTTGCTTCAAGTCGGTGGTGGATTGCTCTCTCAAACGAACAGTAAATTCGGACAAACAGCAGGAGGAATACTCAATGGATTAGGAGGAATGATGGACGTTTATCAACAAAACAAGGCGATCAATCGTCAACAAAAACCACAGATGATCGAGTACGAACCTCCACGAAATGGACGATTCTCAAATGATGATATGCCACTCTCGTCAAATTCCAAAATTCAATTCAAAGGATAAACATTCACTAGTATTCGAATATTTTTATTTTTATTAAAATGGCACCAGGTTGGTTATCAAAATTAGCAGCAGTTGGCAAAAACATACTCAGAGTTGGAGCTCCATTTCTGAATCTCATCCCCTTTGTTGGACCACTGATTTCTAAGGTGGCACAGACAGGTGTTGAAATGATTCCAGATGTGAAATCGGATCAGCAAATCCACGCAGAAAAGATGGCACAATATGAACAAGCAATGAATGAAGGAAACACAGCAGTTGCGAACAAACTCAGAGGAGAAATACTGAGACTTGAAGAAAAGCTGAAACCAAAAGCGAAGAAACCAAAAAAGAAAAAGTCTCGCTAGAGGCTTCGAACGCTTTTGGGAAAAGAGTAAATGAAAGTAACAATTATGTTTTTTTATTTTTGTTAAAATGAACTCGCATTTAACACATCTGACAAACAAAAGAACGGGAGCATCATCATTGACTGGAAATACCACTGGAAGGATAGAATACACAAGAGATGATATTGGTCAAATACAACAACAACTCATGTCTGAACATCACATTAATTATCTAATGAATGATGGAGCACACAGTACTTCGATTCAAGAATTGAAACCATCAGAGAATGCACGCTTCTACACAGGACAAGAGATAATCATTCCGTTGACTGGTAATCAGGACATTTGTCAAATTGATGATTCGTTTATCACATTCACAATGACAGTGAAACTGAAAATCAATAATTGGCAAACTACAGCTGGTAAGGTTGGATCGTATATGAATGAAAGAATCTTCATCTTCGTTGGACTCAAGCATTCAGCATCAATCTTTCGAGACCTCACTGTACTTCACAACAATCAGAGAATCATAAGCACAACAAACAATGATGTCTCCATGGAGTCTCACATATACAATATGATCAAACCAAAGAGTCAATTGGAGAATCGAAAACATTGTCACACACCTTGGCAGAATGCTTGGAATCATGACGAATCAGTTGCTGGTGTGTATATTCCACTTTCTGATTTCACAACAACGTCTGGAACAGGAGTATTCCAAGACAGTATTGATGTACCAATTCGTGTGTCAATCAATCTTGAAGATCTACTGATATTCTCAGGCATGACTGACTATCCTCGTTGTCTCTTTGGGGATTTGAAATTGAGTGTTCATATGAATGAAGATGCTTTTGTATGCTGTTCTGTGAATCCTGAACTAACATTGAAAAACACACTGTCATCAATCGTAGTTGGAACGGCAGTAGTACCAAAGATAAAAGAGTCAATTCTCAACTGTATTCAACATCGTCCATATTTCCTAAACAATCTCGTAACCTCATGCACAAAGAACTTCGTTCAGATTGGTCAATCATTTCTGCAACCAGCAGTGACTCAAGACATCGTTTATAATTCAGCAGGAACTGTTACTAAAGAACCGGAATTCGTGGATCAGTATATTTCATTAAACGTCATGACGTATCAAATTGATGATGTGTATTGCATGAGTTCTGGATATAATATGAAAAAAGATGCAAAAACAAATCTCAAGCAGATGTATCAGAATCGTCCTGGAACAATTCCCGCAGAAAAGATATCGTTCTATCCATTTCAGAAGACACCAACGTCAACTGGAATTGATTGTACTCAGCAAATGGTACTCGTGAATGCCAAGGATATCATGCTCCTCTTCCGTCACTACGATAATGAAGTCACATGTTTCCACAATCCAATGCAGAAGAATATCCAAGTGAATCTACTCAATAGATACTTTCCAGAACAACCAACCACAACTATTGGAGCTCGCTTCTATCAATTTGCGTTGTCGACTCTCAATCTTGATTCGTATCTAGCCGTTCCTGATGATTTGGAGCGATCACTGACAGATTCTCTTGTTGAAGAGAAACTCACTGGTGATGGCACATATCCTGGTGAAACGATGACAAGAGTGCGACCGATTCATGACAACACTGATTTTCTTTTATGCTTCTCAACACAGAGAAGTGGATGTCCAACAAACTGTAATGATTCAATCAGTTCCAGAGGTACGAATGCTGCAGTTACATTGAGATCACAACCGATTTATCAAGGTAATCTTGACACATACTATAATGTTTACAATCCTAGTGAAAAGGGTGGAAGCATGACAACATTTACTCATCCTCCAGCGCCGATACTCGCAACTACAGCAACAACATGGTGGGTATTACGATTTAGTAATGGTGAACCCAAAGTTGAGTACTATCCAAATCACACATTAAAAGCACTTCACAAGGAACTTGGAATAATGAAATCATAAAACTGAAAAAGAAAATAATGATATTGTATTTTTTATTTTTCTATAAATGAGAAGTATCAGATCAAATCAATCCAAACCAACATCGACATTAATCGAACAAATTGAAGTGCAATCATACATGCCAAAA